>CM034156.1:25172542-25415862 GCA_019776745.2 Taxus chinensis
TATTGTACGGTCCATGTGGACTATACAACTGCTAACTTGGAATGTACATGTCTTGGACCCCTTTGGAGTCCTAGTCTAAAATTTCTATGTGCGTTATTATCTATGAAACAATCTTTCATAATATTCACTATACTCTCAAAACAACTTCGGATGATATTTAATACCCACAACAAAAAAAAACCCTAACAACCTATAACCCTTCATCAGGCATTAATAAACAAAAGGAGAAAAATGTATGTGTTGAGCTTCGACTACCCTTGGCTTAGACTCCTAATTGTTGAATCCTTCAGTGCTACAAAAACTACATGCCATTTTTGTGGGATCAACCTCATGTATTTCTCCTAGGTTCTGTGCACATGTAACAACTAACCAACTCCCCATGGTTCCCTTGTCTCTCTTGACATACCAAAATAGTTGGCTAATTGGCACATATAAAAATGTGCCCAATTCATCGTATGAGATATTTGTTTCCTTAGCTATGTGACTAAGACTTTTTGTTTGATTGGAAAACCCTTGTGTAATTCTTGGAGTGAATTTGAATTATTGGTTAAAACAACGCTTATGACTTTTTTCATGTCTTGAAATAGATGAAACTAACTCTTTGACGTAGTTTTTTTTCTGACTTTTAGTAGGCACTGCTCTAGATGATGTGCAACTGACTTAGGAAGATTTAGGAACCCTTTGAGTGCTTTTGGAGATATATTTGCAATAGTGTCAGGTGAGTTATAAAGTGATGATGAATTGCTTTTATAGCCTTCCATAGGGAAACCTTCTAATAAGGCGACCCTAGGAAGATGAATGGTTACACAAAGAATTGATTGAATTGAACCATGTTTGGTCAATGTGAACTGTGGGTGACCATAAAGTAGTAAAACTAGACCTTCCATACCTTTTTGAATTAGAGATATGAATACCACAACTAAAATTTGTATCATGAATATAAAAGGTCTTATGTTTCTTTAATTAAGTAATATTATTATAATTAAGACAACGTAGAGTGTAAATATAAGCAAGTTGTAGAAGATCTAGAGAGATGGACATATTGAATTCTGAATGTGAGATTTTTTATTAGTAAGGGAACATGGTCAAACTTGGCATTGCACAAAGAAAAGTAACCAAATTTTAGTGTCTACATCTCCCCCTTTTAAGTGTGTAATTAAAAATTGCATGCTTAAAGGAACAACATACCTAAGTTTGCACACACACTTTTTTTTTTTTTTTTTTTGTTTTTTTGGTATTTTCTTGAAAGCGTTTATTGATGTGTTGGTGTTGGTATGCTCCATGATGAAGCCTGCACCATAGAGTGTAGTCAATATCTATGATAGAAAATGAAAATTAACTCAAAAATATTGTGACGCCCCCAAATTAACACAACAAAAACATTAAACTTAGAGTTAAAAAATGAATATTATTTGTTAGTTTTAGAAAGAATTATGAGACAAATCACAAGTCCAAGATTCGATAGACTTCGACATTGTGTGAAGATGAAACTTGCCTTGCTCAACACTTTGCGATGTGTTTGCGTAAAAAACAGGCGATTAATTGACGAAGCCAAAAACCCAACGAATGCACTAGTTTCACATAGGCGACTATGAGAAGTCGAGTAGAAATACCACGGTGTTAATCCTATAAAAACATATATAAATAACCATACACTCCACCCATATTAGATCATTATTTCCCATTAATCAGGGAATTTAAATAACTTATTAAGTCAGGACGATTAACGATTTCCCAAGGCGAGCTTACTACGACACTACATTATGAGGAGGTGGATACTCGCTTAATAAGCAAGCTATAGGCCTTCTAATAATCACACCCTAAGTTATGGGATAATATAACTTGTAATTATATTGACGGTAGTATTAGATAGGGCCCTCATTACAAAAGTTAATAAACATGGGATAAAAGCCTAATTGGACCTAGTATTAAACTGGTCAACGAGTCAACAAGTGGGGAGGCGGGTAGAGTGTGAGCCCTGGATTTGAACTTTCCTTCCTTGGATCTAGAGAACCTAAACCATAATCTATCTAAAACCACTTTTCTTTACTCCACCTCCCCATTCCCATTTTAAATTTCTTATTGACATTTGTTTTCCTCTTATTTTCTCTTTGGTGCAATTTTGACTGCGAGGGTGCTTCAAACAGGTGGGAGGAAACTCCATATATATATACATACATACATATATATACACACCGCATACCACCACCACACACACACACACACATCCATATTATGTACATATACATATATATATATCATATCATAACATATAAACATATTATTATATAATATACGTATACATATCTACATATACATATACATATCTATATCCATATACATATACATCTATATAGATTATATATGATATATATATACATATATGACATATATACATATATATACATTTACATATATATACTATATCATATATATACATATATATACTATATATACATATATATATATATATGTGTGTGTGTGTGTGATGGTGTTGTGTGTGTGGTGGTGTGTGTGTGTGTGTGTGTGTGTGTGTGTTGTGTGTGTGTGTGTGTGTGGTGTGTGGTGATGTGCACATAATAATAACCACTCCTTTTGTTATTTTAATTAAATTTTTTTTACAAATGACTTAATGTGTGGACCAAAGGGAGAGGAGGAGGGTCTGACTGTGCTAAATGCAAATTCGGCCATGGTTGGAGGCGAGTGAGGGGCTGACTGGCCGAGGTGAGGAGGGATGGGCCGTAAGCCCTGGAGTACAGTGTCGGGGACGATCGTGAGGCTGGGAAGGTAACGACATGGCTGCCTGTGAGAAATGTCCATGGGGGAAATAAAATGGAGGGGTGAGGGAGTGGTTAGAGGGGGAGAGGTGGTCGCCATTGGCCACCCAATGTAGTAAAGCAGGTGGGGCCGGCGTCCTATGTGGCTATGGACCCCCAATTTTTTTTAATATTAAAACACCTACAAGGTGGTTTAGGGCTGAGCCCTCCTAGCCCAGATATATATATATAATATATATATATAGAAGACATTAAACATTTATATATATTAATTTCCTCTATATATAATAGATATAATACACATTTAATAATATTATTTCCTTCCTTATATTCTTTATAACCCCCAATATTATATTATAACTATTTTATATACTATTTATTGACACTATAAGTTAGTTGAATATGAGTTTTGGGTATAGTTTTACAATAGTTTCGATGACCACAAAGAATCGTATATTATTCTTTTTATTCAAGATCTTAGTTCATGTTAAAGTGGAGCCAACCATTACTACTTGTTGATTCTAGATACATCCTAAAACCAAAATTTCAAATAAGGATGATATAAAATGTAGGACATATTTCCATGTAAAGTTATAAACAATGGAGAGGCAAAATCCCTATAGTCTGTCTTAGTTGCCACAAAAGCCTAAGTACATAGAGTGTTCAGTACACGATTCATTTTCTTGTCTAAGTCATCTTCCTTATCTTAAATGAAATTTCAGAATGCTCCAATAAACAACACAACAATGCTTTAAACCTTTATCAAACGAATAACCTATAATGCCAACCAATAAGGAAAGAGATAAAACCAAAACTCACAATATTCTTTGAGTCATTGTACCAATTCACATAAAGTAAAACTTTCATTTATTTGAATCAAATACACATTTACACATAATAATAACTATTCATTCATGACTTTCCTTAACTTATTATATTTTGAACCTTTGCTAGTATTTGAAATACATTGAAATGATAAAAAATACACTTGAATACATAACCACAACCAAATTACAACTTTCTTTCAAATATCACTTTGATTTCAAGTAATAAAATAAAAAAATATACAAGATTATATTTTTCAAAACTTCTTCCACCAACCAACATAATATGCCAAGACACCAAAAAAGAGAGGTGGAGGCGATGTTTGCCTCTCAGCCTTGTAATGGGGAAAATATGATCCCACTACCCCACGAAACTCCTAACTCGTGAAAAGACTCCATATCCAACACCAAGACCCCAATAACCCAACACACAACAATTTTGATAAATCAAACAAATGTATAAACAAGAGAACTCATGAGTACAAGGGGATACATTTCAAAACAAGCACACACTATCAATATTTGCAAGCTTGCAAGGGGAAATAGAGACATTACCAAGCCACTTATCGCTCCAACAAGGGGTTGGGCATGAGTTCTAGGTTTCACCAATGAAGTAAGATGTAGGTCACTTATCCATCCACCTGATTTATCCCAAAACCCACTTATCGCTCCACTAGAACAAAGCCCAAGCCCCTTGGTTCCTAAAAAACAAGTTCACTTCGGTTTAATATCTACTTATGCCTCCCAAATGGCTTTACCTTCCCCCATATACACAACATGCTTGATAGCCCCACAATGGGTTAAATTAAGTAGACAACATATGGAAAGTCCACATATAACTCAATTGAGCATCAAAATCACAACATTCCATCGAATGATGATAAAACAATAAAAAATTGCAAGACTATAAACATGGAAAAGCACCCACCTCTTTCTCATCTTGCCCTCAGTTCAACACCAAGCTTCAATCACTCCAAAAAAAATCCAGCAACATAAATCCAAGATCAAGGCTTCCCCCAAAAATGACAAAATAAGCTCACTTAAATAGGAAAAGATTCAAAGGGTACCCCCTTAGGATGGTGCCAAGTGACAACATCCTAAGTTTCTACGGTAATTCAAATATGAAAATGCCATTAAATCAAAAATCCATGCCCACATGGCCCAAATCAAATCAAAATTCAATTTCAACCACAATACTTAAATGCTCTTACAAGGAAAAAAAATATGGAGAGTAAAAATGGACAAAAATCTAACAACCCAATAATAAATAACACTCAACTCATAAGTCATTCCAAAAACAAATTACATCAAAATTAATAAGGATAGATGAATTTTTTTCAGGGCACCTTTATAGGGTCTTTATGAGCCCCAAATGACTTAAAACTATAAAAAGTACACCTATGCTATGGGTAGGTGTAAGGATGAGTTTTGAGAGTGGAATACAAGGTTTACTTGTCCCACACTTCACTAAAAAATGGCCCCAAAGAGAAAATCCCAAATTTACCAAAAATGAAAAGTTTCACCCACCCCAATCAAGGTAAGAATCAACAAAAAATGGAAATCATTTACCCTTAATAAAAGTACTAGAATACACAAAAAAAAGAGATTAATTAAACCACTAAAATTAGCTAAGGGTCATGAAAAAGATTAAACAACAAGCCGAATATAACCTAAATAAATAAATCAATAAAGTTTCACCTTACGCATAATACCAACCCTCAAATATCCAAATCCGGGCGACTTGTGTTGGCTATGGAGATTTACGGGAGTTAGTCCACCTCCATCCTCTTTGGTGTTTTTAGTATATATATTTTTGTTCTTTGTGCATGACCTTCTATACCTGTTCGTGATGTGCACACTTAACACACGAGTCATATCCATTAACTAGATTGAACAAATAATTACTATTAAATTTATAATAAAACACACCAATTACACATATATTTCATTATAACTTAAAACATACTCAAATTTAACCATCATCATCATCACAGTCAGAATTTATGCCAATCACAATCCTTAAACATCAACCATGTACATCTATACAAAGCAACTATATATCAACATGCCATGCCATAATCATGCTAGTCAGATCATAAGGTTTGCACCCCGTGCCAACCCAATGCCACAAAAAGAAACATAGTCTATGTAAACTGCAAGTCTAAGTACCCCATGCCGATTCAACATATACAATGAGCCATATGAAGTAAACTATAATATGAAAGGAAACTCTATCTAAACAATGTTTGAGGGAAGTGAGAACTACACCCCCCTCCCCTTAGAAAATAACTTACTCCTGGAAGTCACTAGAATAAGTGAGGGTACTGAACCCTCAGTGTAACAACATCCTCCCATGTGGTAGCAGTCTCATCATATTGATCACACTGTACTCACACCTAATCAAGATCTCGACCTCAAAGGCTCAAGGTCCTATGCTCTAGAATGCACACAAGATCAAAGTTAACACTTCCATCTTCATGCACCTGCAAGGATGTCCAATCTATAACGTGAGAAGAATCCTATACTTACCTCCTAAAAATAGAAACATGATAAACATCATGGATATGCGGCAAGCTAAGTGGCAAAGAAAGGTGATAGGATACTGGTCCAATCCGCTCCAGAATCTCAAAGGGTCTCATAAAATATGGTGCAAGCTTAGAGCCCTTCCCATAACAGATATGACTCTTATGCAGTTTATCCCGTAAGAACACGTTTGTTTCCACCTCAAAACTATGCTCAATCCTATGGGCATCTGTATACTTATACCTGTCATGTGCATCTTGTAGTCACCGTCTGATAAGAACTACTTGTTGCTCCATATCCTGAACCATGGAAGGACCTACAATAACTTTGTCATCAATACCATTCCAACTCAAAGGAGTCATGCAATCTCACCCATACAATGCCTTATAAGGTGCCATACCAATAGAACTGTGATAACTATTGTGTTGGTGAGGAAATTTGTCGGGTGGACAAACTTGTGGATTCCTTTCCCAACACTCTGGGAATCTAAGTCCCTCTACTTAACCGGTGTAGCTTTCGTATATGCATGTGCGTGAAAAGGTGGATTTCTGTGGTGGCCTTTCGACCGGGGATCCAACAGGGGCACTCCACTGACCCTACGACAAAGCTAACAATCTCTTGCTAGGGAATACTTTGTTTGAAGGTGGGAAAGGGAGTGAGAAATGAGATAGGGAAACTAATGTTGTAGGTAGGAAATCAGATTCCTACACACATTAGTCAGAAAATTTAACACATGCATTTATGAGAAGAAACAACCCTGCAAATGGCAACAAGACGAGATAAGATTACGAACTCAAAGTTTCTAAAATCTCCTCATCAAAGAGGCTATAAAATCCTTCTTCTTGTAATGATGCTTAAACAAGGGTTGTACATAATGTGGGAATGGAAGAAATTTGAGAATGGAGGAAAGTAGAAGAAAATGCCTATCTCCTTTGCTTTCTCTAAGTACAATGCACTCGTGAGTTTACAAGATCAATTGTCAACCCCGTACAATGGCGCGAAGAAGCCATTAAATATCTTGTGAGAAACAATTACAATGTCTTCTTTGTTAGCAAGAAATGGTTTACAATTTCTTTTCAATCATTCGCATCTATTCAGATTCTTGATTCGCGAAGAAATGCCAATGTTAAGAAAAACCAGAATTTTCATAATGCAGCCGTTACACTCGTTTTGTAACTTTGAATTTGAACCGTTCATCTTGCCTTTGAAACTTTAAGCCAGAGTTGTCCACGTGGGAGAAATTTACTAGAGTGGGCGTGGAGGTTTCCTTTTGCATTTTGTGACTTTATAGAGATTTGGCATTTTGGAACATTTTGGCTTGCTCACCTGCTTTTGATATGGTCTTGACACGTGGCCTCACTTGAGTGGAGACAGAGTTGCGGGCCACTTTTACAATTTTACCCTTTTTCAATGCGGGCTCAAAAACATAAATTGCTCTGCTGGCCTGCCCACCTGCTTTGAACTTCGATGCGGGTTTAATATTTGCCTTTTTCCTCATGGCGTGGGTAGGGTTGCGGGACACTTTATGCCTTTTAGCCCTTTTTTCAAAAAGGCTCAAAACCTCAAAGTTCTCCACTGACCCGCTTCCCCGCTTTGACTTTCCAACGGCAGGCCCAAGATTTGACTTTTTCTTTTGTGTTTGGCAGGGCTGTGGGTCACTTTTTAACTTTAAGCCCCTTTAATGAAAATAAGGCTCAAATTCTCAAATCTCCCCAATGATGCACCTCCAATTAGATATGTCCATGTACCTGTGGATAATGGGGCCAAAGTTTGACGGTGAAGAAAACGCCTGTCATTCATGACTGTGGAAAAATGCAGAGAAGAAGAAAACTCCACCATTTCGCGCTTGAATTTCAAATTTCTTTCATGAACCAAGGGATTGAAAACAATAAAAAGTTTGACAATCTATGGCCATAGAAATATTGAAAATTTCATTCAAATGAGGACAACAATAAAATTTTCACGCGTCTAGACGGGGAAACAAATTTTTTATCAAACCATGTAGACTGGAGAGTTTAAACAACTTCAAAGCATGAATTTCTCTATCTTTTCAGACTTCTAACTTTACTTGAACACTTCTAGAGGGCGTGAGCTCAAAATTTTTGAATTTGACTTAAAAATGAGGGGGGGATTTTGAGGGCGACAACATATTGTTATAGGTGAATTATACAAAGTAAAAGTACTCTTCCTAACGGGACGGATGATCCATAACATACATGTGAAGCATGTCCTCTAATACTTGATTAACTCATCTAGTCTGACCATCTGTCTGAGGGTGGTAAGCAATGCTAAAATTTATTTGTGTGCCTAAGGTTTCCTACATCAATCCAAAAGTTAGACGTGTATAAAAGGTCACAATCACATGTAATTTTGCGTGGAATCCCATGCAACCTAACAATATCATCAAAGTAGAATCTGGCTATAGTTATGGCTGTATACGTTGTCTTCACATGTAAAAAGTGTGCTACTTTGGTTAATATGTCTACCATGACCATGATAACACTATGGTGGTATGTCGAGGTGTGTAGACCAACAACAAAATCCATGGAAATGGTGTCCCATTTCCACTCCGAAATGTCGTATAGATAAAGAAGACCGGTAGGATGTTGATGCTTGGACTTAATTCATTTGCAATATAAACAATGTGCCACAAAGGATGTAATGTATCTCTCTAATCCTTCCCAGTGATACAAATGTTGTAGCTCTGTGTGCATCTACTTCACCCCTGGGTGGGATGAATAGGATGTGCGATGGGCCTCTGATAATATGAATAGGTTCAAATCACCCTCTCTAGGTCATAGATATGCCCTCTATGCCTCAATAGTCCATCTTCCTCCAAGGTATGACCCAAAAAATTTCCCTTAAGGGCTCGCTGCGCCTCAATGTCCCTCCGAACGACCAAATAAATTATATCTCTAGAAAGTTGTGCTAGAATCCATCCTCTCAAGTCTGTCTGGGTAGTTAAAGCCATCATTGTTTTCCACATGCGGATTATAAAATTTTTAACTACATTATCCTTTCCTTTCACATGCTTGATATCCATCTCATACTCACATATAAGATCCATCCAACGCCGTTGCAGGGAATTTAGATTAGGTTGAGTAAAAATGTGATAGAGGTTTAGGTGATTTGGTCTCAACACAAAGTGTCTCCCTAAAATAAAATGGCGCCAACAAACCAAGGAATGTGCCATTGCCATGAGCTCAAGGCCATGAGTGGGATAATTCAACTCATAATCCTTGAGTTTATGTGACTCAAAAGCTATCACGTGGCCTTCTTGCATGAGCACTACTCCCAAACCTGCCAATGAAGCATTCGTAAAAAATGTGAAGTCCTAGTACGGGTCTAAAACTACTAAAATTGGATTAGTAGTGAGATTCTCCTTGAGTGTCCTTAAGGCCTGCTTACACTTTTATGTCCACTCAATTTTCTTCCCTTTCCACTGGAGCGAAGTAACAAGATAAGCTATATGGGAGAAGTCTTGTACAAATATATTGTCGTACCCTGCCAATCCTATGAAACTACGCACCTTAGTAAAATTAGTGGGTGCGGGCCAATCTATAACCTCTTTGATCTTGGAGGGATTGAAAATGATTCCATCCCTTGAGATGATGTGGCCTAGGTAATGTACCTTAGTCTGAAAGAAATAACACTTAGCAAGGTTCCCATATAAATGGTGCTCCCAAAAAAAATACAAAACCCAACGAAGATAGTCCTTATGTTCCTCCTTTGTACGTGAGAATATTAAAATATCGTAAAGGAACAACATGAAAAAACGGTTTAGGAAATTTCTTAATACCCCATTCATCAAACTCATGAATATGGCTAGGACGTTGGTCAACCCAAAAGTAACTACTATGAACTCATAGTGGTTGTACCTCATCCGAAATGCTGTCTTATGGATTGTCACCTTCACAGTTATAAAATTATGATAGCCAGAATTCATATCAATCTTTGAGAATATGGTGACACCACACATCTAGTCAAATAGGTCATCAATCTGTGGAAGGGGATATGAATTCTTCACTCTTAACTTATTTAGTTTCCTGTAATCAATAAAAAGACTCAGTGATTAACTAAAAATGGACTAAGTAGTGCGAGGATAGTTAATCTAAGCTATGAATAGCTGTACTAAAGTGAATAGATGTAGTAAATAGGAATGTAAATAATCTAAAACACTATGCAAAAGGCCATGCTAACCCTAACGTGCAAGAAGGAAGAGGAAAGAACTCAACTGCATAACAGATTGTTGTCGAAGGGTGTCATAGAGGTGACTGGAAAAATCAGGAGCAAGAATGACTGTACAGGAATACCGAAAAATATGGATTTAGAGGATCTAGCTGGACTGGGGCACCTGGAAGAGGACTGGGGTACCCATGGGTGCTTTGGTATGAATTTTCGGCACCCTGGTTTGTGCAGAAGCTTAGAAAATAATTTTCACAGGGTCAAAAGGTGGTCTGAAACCCTTGTTGTGTGTCACATCAAATTTCCTGTCTTATGCCGAATGTCACAAATAATCCAAGCTGAATAAAAGACCTGAAAGACCCCAAAACTTATCATAAGAAAGTAGCTCTTCAATACTATCATCAACATATAAAGTAGTAGGAGAACTAACATGAGATATATCGTTGTAGTCATTAGAAGTATTTTCAGAAATGGAAGAAGAATGAGATAAAACTTTAAATTCATCTTGACTATGAGTGGAAAAATATCATGCACATGTTCATTTGTATCTTGAGAAATATATTTATTTGCATCCACAGAAGTAAACATGTCACCAAGAAAAGGATCTATAATAACATTATCATACATGAAAATAGTAGGGGAAGAAGAGAAAAAAACGTGGGTGGCTATGGAAGAATAAGGAATACATGCAATGAATTTTTGGTTGGGTTAGACTATGTAAACGCTAGACGTGTGAAACCTAGTGGGAATGCTAATTTCGTGAGTGAGGAGTTTTTAGAGAATGTCAAAATCACATTGACCATGGTGATAAAGATCACTGAGTTCAGCCAAAGCAACATCATGAAAGATAGGATTCACAGTCACACGAGGCATAGTTTGTCTAGGAAATGAGGATCTATTATTAGTAATGGGGATCTTAGGGAAATGAGTTCAACTAAGGATGGGTTCACCAAATGATTTAATAAAATATAGATGTTAAATATAAATTTTAGAGTCACACTATGATAAATAAATGCTAGAATTCATATATGATACAAGAAATAAGCTAATGAAATGGAAACCCTAAATACAAGAGGGGAAAGAGAATGAATTAGCTAATATTTCGCTTAATCCTGAAGTATTATGGGATGAAATATTGATGAACATGTATGGTAAGTTTTCACAATTGCGTTCAGAAAATTGTGGAGCTATCTGATTAGGTTAGACCAAGGTGCTTGGAATTGGGCTAGTGTGCCTAGGTGCCAGATACCTCTACTAGGCACCTGTGACTACACAAGGGATTAGAATATAGATTTTTTGGTGTCGTGCAAGTGTTGTTAACCTTCACTTGTAGTCGCATGTATGTCACTGGATGATTTCTGAATTTTCCTGTAACCCGCAAAGAGAAGATGACCTGCAAAACCCTCAAAATACATTAAATCCCAAAAAGAAAATATGTAATATGGGGAGTTAGGCTAACTTCGATGGTCACCTGATTAAGTGAACTTAGCACCGAGTGCTACGCTACATCTCAAATTCCATGTAGTTCTTTGTGCTTATGTTTGGAATAGTGTCCTTAGGTTTCCCTCAGCCAAATGATGCCATGATAGTGGGCTATGAGTAGATGAGATGTAAATGTGTGAGATGGAATTTAGAACTTCCCCTTCCTATGCAATGTATGTAGAATAATAAGCCCAAAAATGTAGTCCCTTTGATACTATGTAAATAAGATAGCCCTCTAGAATTTCCATCCATTATAATGGTATGTATGTTGCGTATATATTGGAATATATTGTTTAAAGTTTGACATTAGTGACATGACATGCCGATTAGGACCTTGGGATTAGGGTAAGGAAACCAAAAAGGCCAACCAAAAATGTCAAAATAAGTGAAAAAATTAAGCAGGAAAGGAGCGCCTAGAACCGAAAATGGGTGTCTGGTTGCTGGTGTCTTGTAACAAATGATGAAAGATGTGAAAATACCGACAGACAGGGATCCCTGTGACGTGACCAGAAGAGAGTACATAAGTGACATAAAATGAACAATATAATAAAAATTAGACCAACACTTTTCTCATGTAAGATCCATATATATATAACAACATACTTACTGAAATAGTAAAATAGTAATATGTTTGTGATTTTGTGTCTATAGTGGGTGAGGGTTAGTAAATGAATGGTGAGTTGTCTTTTATCCCCATTTGGTGGGATTTTATGATTTTTTTGGTCTTTTTGTGTTTTATAATGTTTGGTGTGTTTTATAATAAGATACATGATGCATAAGGTGCATTTTATAGTGTCCACACCGTCAAGTAAATATTGGGATCTTTTCCTACAGTTCATAATCAAGTGACTTGATTATTTGCAATAATAATAGATGAGCTATTTCTTTGTATCATTAGAAGTTGATCCTTTATTAAAATAAGACCTGGAACTCATTTTAGCATATGATTTATCTTTTTTTCCATACAATGCACTCTCTTTTAGTTTAATTTTTTTGTTTTATTTTCTTCCTCTTTCAAAGAAGAAGTCAAATCTTGCAAATAATGTGATTTATTTTACTTAGTGTAATAACCATATTAGAATAACTAGGTGACATGTTATTTAAAAATACAAATTTTTCATCATCATCTTTCACTTCAACATCTATTACTGTTTCACCAATAAGTTGCGTACGTATGAGCCAAATAGATAAGGTAAAGGTGAGGAGGAATACCTATGAAATGAAGGTGGAAGGTAGACTGTGCGCGCTCTGACTTCTCGATCCAATGCTGATTGTGAGAACTTCCTTTTGGCTAGGAGGAACTACCTGAAATGCAAAACAAGACCACAAGAGGAATATTAAACAATATAAGTCAGTGGACTGCCTAAGGTATGTTAGATCAGGAAGTGTGATACTTCCTAGATGGCTGTCAATCCACTGTTTAATACAATTTAATGCAAGAAGTAACGTAAAAAAATAACATCCTATTGTAGTTGATATGATTTAGGTATCTCATTCAAATACAATAAGAAAATCTAATCTAACAGGTAAGGTTATGATCAAATCTGGAAGTTGGGCAGGTAGCCAAGGTGACTAGAACAGGTCAAGATCAGGTTTTGGGTGGATTTGGGTTATTTCGGTAAAGGTTATGAGGTTACTGTTATAGGTAGAATTACTAGATACAAAGAATGCCATCGGTTTGGTATGACCGATGCCAGTTGAGAGGGAAACCGATGATGGTTTAGGTTAACCGGCGTCGGTAGAGGCAGAATGGTAAAAAATCAATAAAATTTGGTTTTGGGAGATTCTCTGTGACTGCACAAGGAATAGACGAAGAATGGAGAGGTTGGTAACAGTGTTGGGAGTACTCATAGATGTCTAGAGTCAAGTATGGAGAGCTGGGAGGTTGTAGGTAGTTAGGTGGATGGATTGATAGGAATGTGGGAAATGATGGGATGCAAAGGAGAATAGGATTTAAAAGAGAAAGCTAAAGAAATGATGATCTAAGTATGGAATGATGCAGATCAAAATGCACTTACTTGTATTTACAGACTTGATGGTTGGATGAAGGTGATGGTTGATCTATGAAACTAGTGGTCAGTGCTATGGTAGTGCTTCTATGATTGCTACTATGAATGCCAATGTCTTCAGATCAGTCTTGGTGCCGGCTAGGGTGTGTTTGGATGTGCGAGAAGGCTCTGGTTCATGCTTGCATGTAGATATATCTCTCTCCAAACTTGAATAATTCTTCCAACCTCTAGAACAAGGTTACTCAGCTTAATATATGGTAACAGATGATGGTTAGGGTGACCAATGTCAGTTTAGGGTTAACCGACGTTAGTTAAGGTGGGAAATCCTAGGTTGCAAAAAATGGTAGATCTTGGCTATCATTTTGGCTAGTTCTGTCCATTGTTTCAGGTCTAAAATGGTATTTTCTATGTAAGTAAGTGGGCGTGCTATTAGAGAAAGAATAAGCATCTAGTCTTGGGGTTAGACTAAGTCTCAGTTAGTTATGGTAAGTAGAGATTGAGTCCTAGTTAGAATGAACATGCTAAGAATATGTCTATGATGAGGTGTCTAGGTGATGTGGCTAGGTGAGGTGGTCAAGTGAGGGCATTAATTAAATAAATTAAAGTAATTAATTTAATTAATCATGTGCACTATGGGATATGAATATGTAAGGTATGGTTTATTTAATTAACGGGGTTATAAGGGTGGTATGACCTAATTTTGGTGTCTACATTTTACCCTTTTTGTCACGTAGCTTGTATTGGTAAGCGATGCTGACAAAAATAGGAAGTGATTGCCCCATGTGTGGGTGAGAGTGGGGTTTCCCCAAGTGTGGGTGAAGGTGATCCCCCTCAAACTAGGAACTGATGAGGTGTTATACGGAATTGGTGAGTGGTTTGATAAATGTGTAGTTGGTGGAAGTGAAGGTAGGTGGGGAAGAGTATGGGTATTTTGGGAAAGGGTGATGGTCAATTCAGGTTATAAGTAATGGGCTAGGGTCAAATTGGGTAATGGGTAATGGAAATCAAATGCACACACATGTATAGACTGAAACATAGTACCAGGTTGAAGAGCTTACAAAATCTACATCATCTAAGGTTGATAGGTTTATCTAAACAAGGGTGAAGTGATTCATGTATCCAAGGCATAGGATATGGTCTAAAAACACAACGTAGGTTAGGTGCAGGAACGTTTAGGTATGTTTCAGTACACCAAAGGTTTGGGTTGGGATAAACGGTACAGAAATAGGAAAGGTATGGTTGTTAGGCTAAAACAACATGGGTAACGACATCGCAAGGTATAACGAGTACACAAGGTCAATGGTCACACCAAGTAGGTCAGGTCCAGGTAAATAGGTCATGGCATGGGTAAGGCCAAGGTATAGGTAAAATAAAAAATCCCGAGATGCAACTAAGGAAATGTAGGGGTAATTTGGGCTTGTAGGTAGGTTACAATAAGTGTGGGTGAGGTCAAAGGGTATCAGGCAATAATTAGTTGAGGTCAAAAATGTGCAAATTGGGGTGGAAATGGTAATAGTAGGTGACTGATGCCAGTTATAAAGTAATCGACGTCAGTTTGGTATGACCGACATCGGTCATGTTGGGTTAGGGTTAATAAAAAGAAAAATCCATATTTTATGGATTCATTTTAACATGTAGTTATTTGGGAAAACGACAAAGCGGTGGATCAAGAGGAGAAAACGATGGTACAAGGTGTTTGAGCTGAGTTGGCGGGTGACTAGTGCTTGATTGGTGCTTCGGTAGGTGGGTCCACAAGATCGATTGGAGTGGTTTGATTGGTTGCGCAGCAAGGAGTTGATTTGGTGATGGTGGAGGCAGGAGAGGGGTCGAGTGGGCCACCAACGTGGAGGCTAGACATACCACCATGCTGATGGCACCAAGATGAGGTAGGATTCAATCCGTTTCTGTCTTTGGATTGAAAATGATGTTTTAAATTGGTTTGGGTTAAAGGGGGTTTGGGTGGAAATTTATTTTTCATTTGTAGGTAAAATGAAGGAAATGAGGGAGGGGGGTCTAATATAGTGTAAATAGGGGTGGGAATGAAGTTAGGGTAGGTTTGGGTAGGGTAAAGTAGGTTTTTAGGGTGTTTTTGAGAAAATTTTTGTAGGCGGGGGGGGGGGGTTTGGTTTTGATTCACGTGATAGAGACCGACGTTAGTCAGGGGTTGGCCGATGTTGGTTGGCCTTGGCCGACATCAGTCAAGACTGAGGTGACCAACATTGGTGAAATTGGGCCGATTTAGGTCAAGGAAAACTGGTGACGGTTAAGGCAACCGGCATTGGTTAGGGATAATGAGAAATAGGGGTAAGGAATGGGTAGGGGGAAGGAAAATAGTCAAGGAAGGGCTAAGGGAAGTTGTATGTAGGGAAAATATGGTAAAAAGGGGTATTTGGGTGATGGTGAGGGGTGACACAGTAGAATAAAGTAGGATAAAATGAACTAAGATGGGTAAGTAGGATAAGGGAGAATAGGTATAACAATACACTAGGAAAAAGGGGGATTCGGTAGGGTTGTGGTTTGGGTAGGGTGTGGTGGGAAATTGCTATGTCATGTAATAGGTGTGTTGGGTAAAAGGTATGTTGGGTATGGTCAAGGTTGAATAATGTTGTGTTTGATTGGTGCAGGCGAGAGAGTAGTTATGGATGCAAGACAAAGTACCACCTCTATTATTGGTGATATGGTCGAGCATGACTGTGGAGGAGTGGAGGAACGTGATAGATGAAGGATTGATTGGGATCTGACGGTACCAGTGTAGCCTGAGATCCTAGTTTGATGGTCACACTCATCGATAGATGGGATTCAGTGACCAACACTTTTCGTTTACCGATGAGTGAGATTACTGTCACCCTAGAGGATGTATACAAGATCCTATGACTACCGATAGTTTGGGAGAAGGTCTATTCTATTACATTAGAGACCTCAGAGGAGCTGATAGTGGCTGATTTTGAAGAGGTGATGGTAGAGTTGACATACCATAGCGCGAGCCTGAGCTACGAAGACATGTATGTGGTCCATCCTCAGGAGATGAGGTTGGTTGTCCTGATTATGGAGGTGGTGTGTTGTTTTGTGTTTCCAGATGCAGAGGGTGGGAGATTCCCATGAGCACTGATGGGAGTTCTCTAGGACATGATGGAGGAGAGGACCTATTTTTCTTGGGCACCAACATTCTTGGTGTAGTTGTACAGAGATTTGTGGGCCTATGGGAGGCTGCGGAGGTTCAGTTTTTGTTTACCTTCTTTCTTCACTATTGGGCATACAAGCACATCGTATGTGTGCATCCAGTTGGTTTTCCCTGACCTGATGCATTTGATGCAGGCTTGGTCCGAGTTGGTTACAGGCATTGGGTACCTGTTGGGGGAGAGCACAGGGAAGCTAGGGCTGCACATGATGTGGCATATTACAGTGCATGTGCTAGAGGGATTGTCAGGGGTTGACATTATTTGGAGGCCATATGTTGGCTTCCCTTCCTACAGACACATGGCAGTGGAGTTGGAGGAGCTACAACTACTCAGGTGGATAGAGGGGCATTGTTCCAACGAGCATGAGATGATACCTATTGACAAGGTTAGATGGTAGTTTAGGCTTCCCTAGGACATGCCTCTGCCATTCCCACAGTACAAGAGAGATGATGTGGAGAGGCCTATACCTCTACCACAAATGACTGTGCCAACAGGTAGGAGGAGTAGGTGGTGGATAGGCAGATTGATGACACTGGGGTTATTAACAAATAAGGCAGTGGTGGGCGACGCAGCTATGGGAAACACCACCGAGGCCAGGGAAACTTGACTTAGCCACTATTACAGTTCAAAGGGACACATTGTAGGGGTAGGTGGCCACCCTTTTGACACAACATGAAGTATTACAGGGGCATCTCATAGGATCAGAGGCATAAGTTACCACTTTACAGGCACATGTGGTAGCCCTGTAGGCCCAGGTTGCACAGGGATATGTACCTGCATAGGGTGGTGATGGTGATGGGGGATAGGTAGCTACCTTATAAGCACAAATAACAGGTTTGAAGGGTCATTTGGCCACTGCATAGGCTTAGGTTGTGGCCCTACAGGCCCTGGTCATAGCTCAGGCACCCTTATAGGCCCAACGACGGGGTCTCATATTACAGGCAACAGTGGGAAATGGTCCCATGATATAGGGAGGAGGGAAGGGTTCATAGGTATAGGGTCTGAGGCCATCATTAATAGGACAGAGGTCATAGGTTGTTGTGAGACCTATGGCACCACTATAGACATTGTCGATGGTGAGATTCAGGGATGCCCTGAATGAGGCCAGATATTACCAGGATCAGCTGATGGCCACTGTAGGGATAGATGTCCCTTCTTATGCTGAGTAAAGGGCACATCGGGTAGTGATTGTGAGGACAAGCTCTCGTACTCATAACTCAGAGAGCACAGGGGGCCGGTGAGCCTCGAGATAGGTTCAGGGTGAGGCCATGAGTTCATGGAGGCCATTCATTTCCAGCTGTAGGCTAGGCAGAGATGATACCTAGGCGAGGTGGAGAGATGTTAGGAGGGCATCGGGTTAGAGGAGAGGAGGAGGAGAAAGATGAGACCGGAATGGACATCAGATGGGCCGATGATTGATGTCTTTGTATATGATTATTATATTGATTTTTTGATATATATACCGGCCTGCGTGTCGATGATAGTGAGGCTGTACATGAGAGTTTTTGTGAGTTGATTATTATATCGGCCTGCGTGCTGAAGATTTTGAGGCTGTACTTGAGAGATACTTGTATTATTTTGTATCAGTGTATATTTGATGGATACAAAAACTTTCATTTATAGATGGTGAGATTGATGGTATGGATGATGTACTTGTGTTTTGAAATTTCTATTGTTATTTGTGTATGGATGGAAACTAGGTGGATTAGGCATGGTGGAGTCAGGTTAGTTTAGGCATGGTGGAGTTAGGTCAGTTTAGGCATGGTGGAGTTAGGTATAGGAATGGTTGATTTGGGTTAGTTAGGAATGGTTTAGTTAGGCATGGTTGAGTTAGGTCGGCTAGGCATGGTTGAGTTAGGTATAGGCATGGTTCGATCATGTTTTTGGTTTTGATTTAGTTTCCACATTATTGGTAACATGGGAAATAAATGATGAGTTATGTGTATGTTATGGTGTAAATTTCTAAAATTTGTGATATTATAGAAATGTGGAATGATTGATTGGATGTTTTGATGATGTGATAAAATGGTAGATATGTATGTGTGGTAAATTTCCAAGTGTTTTGAAAAATGGAAACTAATTACGGTATAATGTTAATAGAAAATATGTGGGGAAAATGGATTAGAGTAAAGAGTGGCTGAGCTAACCTCCAAGGGCCGCATGCCCTCGAAGTGTTGCATACATAGCCCCGATGAATAAGGGGCCTCAGGTCGATGTAGTTCTCCAATGAGCTAGGGAAGAATATGATGAGGTAGAGGAATGGGTTAGTAGGTTTTAGGCATGATTGGATATGGGTTATAGGCATGATTGAGTCTTAGGTGAAAGTGGAAATATTTAAAATGTAGATATCAATGGTCTAGTTCTGTATAGGGTAATTAATAAGTAATGAAAAAGGTGAATGGTAAGAGGTGATAAAAAGAGCCACCTAACTGATAATAACCATAATGATTCTACAATACCAAAGATTGGATTATGAACATAAGACCCTAAAGGCATTGCATGATTGACTATGCTAAGGGTGAAGAAATTCACATGATCATGAAATGTCATGTTTGTAGCAAGTCCCTTGAGAAGATAGGAAATTAGGGTGAAAAGGCGATGAGGTGAAAATGGGTGGTTTTAGCGTAACTTAGTGTACGATGACATGTTTACCTAGAAAGAAACCCATGATCAAAAATAGGAAAGTCCATGACAAAAAAATTATCACTTTCACTTTTTGTTTTTATTTTGATAGACCGATCGATGTAGGAAGTCTATGTGCGATGAGTATATTATTTCCTTGAGGTCTTCATGAACCTGATCAATGTAAGAAGCTTTTGAGTTTTTTTTTTGCAAGGATAGTCCCTTTTTATGATAGACTATGTGCAATATGGTAAGATTTGTATAGTTGTCCTTCGAGGGAGCAATCTATTTATAATAGGAGAGATAGAGAGAAGAGATGTCCCTTTTGAGGGAGTAATCATATTTTTGCTAGAAGTTTGACTCAAGGAGTTGAATCCCATTTTTTTTGAAATTATTTTATGTTTTAGACGTTTTACGTCATGGAAAAGAATATAGTGGAAGATTATGTTCTTATTTAGAAGAACAAAACCATAGCACACAGAGGTTAACTATGAAAGAGATGGTTTCAAGTGATGAATGACCATGGGATTCCATCTTTAAAAAGATGAAAAGTATCCATGAAAATCATGTCATGAGTAGAGCCATGGTACTCATATTGAAGATAAGGTTGAAAGGTGATGGGTAATCAGATGATTGTTGTTTAGTCCTTGATCCTCAAAATAGGTAACATAAAAGGTGAATGGTACTCAGGGGATGAGCGATCAATAGATAGAAGGTGATATAGGACTTGATTTCAACAATAAAATGGCTGAAGATGCAAGGCATTGAGGGTCTCAGGTTTAGGTTTACCTTCGAGTGAAGACAAACGATAAGCACCTGATCCATAGGTATGAGTAGCGATATAGGGTCGAAGCTAATTAGGAGAAAATTTCCCTCGTTTACTTTTTTCTTATTTGGTTACATGTTGATTTTCCTTCAAGATGAGGTCACTGACCTGGAAGGTTCGTTTGTGGACACATTTATCGTAGTCACGTTTGATACATTTTTGGTAGATTTGGAGATGATCAAGAGCATTGAGACGATGTTCATCTAATAATTCAAGTTATGCCAAATGGTCTTGGTGAAAGTCATAATTGTTGAGCATTTCTTGTAGTGAGATGCGGAAAGATGGAATATGGACTTCGAGAGGAAAGACAATGTACTGTAGACCAGAGAGAAAGATGTGATAGCATTTGAAGTACAAATACTAGTGTGGTAAGCCCACAAGGTGAAAGGAATGTGTGTATGCCAATCCTTCCCAGTAATTTCAACTGCTCTCATAATAATTTTGTTCAAGGTTTTATTGGTTGATTTTTCCTGGCCATTTGTTTGTGGGTAATATGGTGAAGAGAAAATGAGTTGAATGACAAAAGCTCCACAAAGATTTCGTAGGGTTTTGTTTTTGAATTTATTTCTATTATCAGTGATGAGGTAGTGAGGGACACCAAAGCAATAAATAATGTGATGGTTGATGAATTCAAATAATTTCTCAGCTTTTGAAGAAATTAAGGGGATGGCCTCTACCCACGCAGTGTAGTATTCAGTAGCGGTTATAATCCATTGATGGAATTATGATGAATGAGGATTAATATCTCCAACAAGATCTAAACCCCATTGAGAGAAAGGCCAAAGATCTCGTGCGACCTGTAAGGCATGGCTAGGTGTGTGATGAAGATTAGCATGCTGCTAGAATTTCACACAACGTTTGACATAGTCACAATAGTCAAGGTTTAGGGTTGGTTAATAATATCCTAGGATAAGAATGTGTTTAGTGACAACTAAGCCATTAAAGTGACCTCCACAAACTCCATCGCGAAATTCCTTGATGGTGTAGGGAATTTTAGAACTTGTAAGGAATCGTAAGATAATACCGTCAAAGCCACGTTTATAAAGAAGACCACCCATGATGACATAGTGAGAGACACCTTTAAGAAAGGTGCACTATCAAACTGCTTATACCAAAGGCACGTGGGTTAGGTGCAATGGTTCCGATGGCGTTGATATCTCTAGATAAATAAGAAGGTGATTGCAGCCTTTGTATTGTGACAAAGATTGTTGATCAGAGAACACTTGACAAAAATCACGCAAGAAGTCCATGCAGGAAAACAAGTCATATTCATAGGCGCGGATGGATAGGGAGAACACATGTGTGGAACAAAATTTTAGCTTTTCAGGTTTTAGCCATTTTTTCTCATGAAGGTATTTTTTTAAAAATGGCATGCAAAGCACATAAGCGAGGAAAAGACGTGCGCACCACGCATTGGCTATTTTTAGAGGATTAAATACGAAGCAATTTTCATGGACATAGTTTAAAAATAGATCTACTACTGTGAGTTAGTTAGCAGTAGTCTATTGTTAGCGCACTTGCATGTGTGGCTAGTTTTGTAAAGGTGCATGGCTAATAATAACATGTGACCTATTTTGGGAATGGATAAGTGGTGAAGGGAAAGTCCCCACCCTTATAAGTATGTATTAAACTATGTAATAGAGAGAGATCGACATAAAGAGATATAGAGACATAAAGAGAGGATATATATATATATATATATATAATATATATAGAGTTATGATGTTATGCGCACACTACTGTTATTATAATGAAGCTTCTGTATACTTATTGCATTGAATATAATGGAGGTTATTGGCTGAAGCTAAGTGTTAATTTTGTGCATACTTGAATCTAGTATGTTTTTGATCTCATCTTGATTAACACTTAATTTTGTTCTCCCTTAGGAATAGATCTGGCATGCTCTATAGAATGATGTGTTAGTAATAGAACTATATCTGTTAAGGTCTTCATCATGCTAACATCCTGCAAACAACAATCCTAAAGAGAAACTGAGAGATGTGCCAAAACGTCTAGGGTTTTATTGGATTTGTATAACTGAATTCTAGGCTGCATCATTGGCTACATTGTTGGGACCTTTTTTCGGGTTTTTTCAAGATGGTTCACGATGAAGACATACTAGTTGACCTTAGTAAGTGTTGAAGAATGGATATGTGATTTGGAAGAAGAATACGTGTGGCGAATCAACACTGGATCTGAGTTTAACACACAAGTGTGGGTGGAATAGAATCTGTATGACAATTTATATGAGATATTTTTCGCTATCTTTCTAGTAGAATTATATGAGTGGCTAAGTGCTTATGAATCTAAGCGGAATTGGATGTATCACACACTTGTTTGGATGCAGGAATAATTCTAGGCCTTTTATGATGCTGATTTGATTTGGGCCTGAGCTATGGATATGTGGTTTCATAGTGTCTTGAACAACTATATCTTGGAATACTCAATTTCCACTTATTCGTGTCCAGAGGTAGCTGAATTCTAGTTTTTACGATATCCAAGGGGAGCTTACCTACAAGGTATTCCTCTGGTGATCAAGATCTTGATGGTAACCGTGAATCTGGAGAGTAAAAAAATGGATAACTAAAACCCACCATGCGTGGGGGTAGGAACAGGATTGGTGAAAGATGGAAGACCTAGCGGTAGAAAGGAAAAGAGAGGAAAGGTAGCTTAAGAATAATGAGGCGTGTGAGAGGGAGATAGAGAAGCAACATACCATTGCAGAAAGTATGGCTTTGAGGAGAGAGATGGCTTGTGAAGGATTTGAAGCTCATGTAGAAGATGTGGAGCCAGAGCATTAGGAACTCCTCCATCTTGGAAAGCATGACAGGGATCCCTCCTTGGTGTCACGACGAAGTGCGCCAATAGAGACTACCTTGGCCATGGGCATGCATCTGAATCCACCTGGTAACCTAGCCCTTGTGCTTGGTTTTCCAGTAGCTAGTATGACAAGTAATCAGCAAGCAAGTTTGGGAAGTAAGAGATCAAACACATCAATGGCAGGGCAGATGACTTCATTGTTATTTGGATGTATGTTTTCAGGCACAATGTCCACATAGAATATGAGGTCACCGAATGTTGGATTCACCTCTGGAAGTGGAAGTAATTCATAGACCGTAGGGGTTCATTATAGTACTACTACTAGAGCATAGGGGACTACGTCTATATGACCTATTCCAACTACAGGTTGGGGATCAAGAGGCATAGGTAGCTCTGGTTCAGGTGGATCTGGTGGTTTTAGAGGCAAGGGAAACACCAGAGGTTCTGAATCAGGTGGAAAAGTTCTACACCAACCCCAAAATATTTACATGGAAATATCTCTTCATCTTCCAGAGTATAGGGGAATAGAAGATGCTACTGAACATGTGCACATGTGTGAAATATTATGGCGCGTAAAAGGAATCACATATTTTGAGCATAGGGCAAGCCAATTTGATACTATGTTACAAGGGCACGCACACAGCTGGTACAAAATTTTTGATCTTGATCAGACTTGCGTAGATTATACAACTTTAAGGGATGCATTCCCTAAAGAGTATCATATCCCTGAGTTTGAGTAGAAGAGTATAAGTGCGCTCAAGGATATTAAGCAAGGCACTACTGAAAGTGTTAGGGAGTATGATGCATGGTTTAAAATGTTGTTATCAAAGCTTTCTTATGACATACACACAGGCCAACACACACAATGGTTCATTGGGGGCTTGATTACCCCTTTTAGGAGGGAATTATCACATAAGACATACACTGATCCGCATAAAGTGTTTGAAGAAGCTTTGCACGTTGAGGCAGTTGAAAGCATAGATACTGGGGTGAGCCTGTTTTTAGAAGCACAAATAGAAGTAATGGCAAAAAAATTGGAGAAGCTATCAAGAAATTTAGCTCATGAGACATACACAGGGATTTGGTGCATAGATTGTGAGTAGAAGGTCACACAAAGGATAGTTTCCCTTGCAGAACAATACACTCATTGCTGATGGATTGTGAAATATGCCACCTAAACCATGATGCTAGACGCTACCCATTATTACAATGCGCGAAAAGGAAGAACGTTTCAAGCTACTGTAAAATCTACAGGTCCACGACTTGTGAAACTGACGACTATCGACTGATTAGATAGATCCATGATGTTATAGATATTGGTGTATGAAAAATAGGAGTTTCAGATAACTCTAAGGGAAAGAATGAGCATCAATACTGGGAGCACAATCAGGCATGCTATGATCGAAATGAGGGGTGTTTTTAAGGCAGTCAGGGTAGAGGTCGAGGATATCGTGGTGGATTCAGAGGACGAGGCCATGGTTGTGGAAGAAGTGAGTTTCCTCACGGCACATGTTATACATGCAGATCTCCTGATCACTATTGGCGTGAATGTCCTCTGAATAGTACATGTTTTTTTACAGAAAGAACCATAGCTATGAAGAGTGCCCAGACTTATATAAGCATCTGTGTAAGCAACATAAACAAGAAAAAGGGCACATGGATGGTTTAGATACATCGCGCGGTGGACAATCAATGGATGCCCAAGATGGAAGTAGAATTTTAGGCACTACAAGTGAAGATCACGACCCGTGCTGAGGAAACACATGCTAGGGAAGCATTTCCGCAGAAGCCTACCATCACTAAAGATGAGGTTCTTCATGGATGGTACCAAGATCCTGCCTATCAGAAGGAGGTTTATCAGGAAAGCATGGAAGTTCTAAGGAATCTTCAGGGTGAGATAAAATACTTAAAGGAGTAGAAGAAAGCATCAGAGATGGTCCAAACTGATATATATGACTTGAGAGAAGTGTGTAAAATGTTGCACCAGGAGAACATCATTCCACTATTAAGGAGTTGGTTAAAAGGGAACAATTCATGCACAAGTACTGAGACTGGATGACAAATCCTACATGAAAATATTCATCCTCATAGCCTAGATTATGACAAGGAAATCACTCTGAATGCTGTTGTGGATGGGTGGCTATTAAGTAATATACTAATTGATACATGCGCGGAGGTCAATGTTCTTACCTTGGATGCATGGGTACAAATGGGAAGACCCCCATTACAGCCATCCTCTAATGTATTATTCATGGCTAATCGGACTAAGGTCACTCCCATTGGAGTTTTGAAAGATGCATACATTACCATACAAGGAGAAAAGTTCACTGGACTTTTAAGTGTTAGCACTAGCAGAGTCGGATAGATTTCCAGATCTATTGGGGTGTCCTTGGTACTATGCAAATAATGCTGATCTTTGGTTCAACACGAGCTATATCAATTTTGAAAATAAAGAGGAAAGGGTTATTATACCTTTAACAGATGGAAAGTCCGCACCCTATGTTGAGCCCTTAAGTGAAGAAGATCTGAATAGGATTTATTTACACGCCATCCGAGATCCAGAGATGATTAAACCAACCAAAGAAGGACTAATTCAGTGGGAGGATGCATAGTCTATTAGTGATACTATGAGAGTTGCATGTGATAATTGGGCTCATAGCACTTATGAGTTAGTAGGATGCAAAGTAAAGAGCATATTCCATCGAGGCACAAAACCATGTTATGTCAGGAGGATAGGTAACAACTTGACACTTTGTTACATAGGAGAAGGGGATCCCATGGTATTTTTGTGTGCCATGGAAGAAAAATGGATAGATCCACTGGAAAGAAGAAATATGCTCACTTATACACTACGTGGGACAAAAAGAGGGTGGTGGGTGGTCCACAGGGATAATATGGTCGAATGGAATGAAATTGGGATCACTCTTACTACTAGGTTCTTTAGGATCAATGCACCTACACAAATATGCAATTATCATCGTAATCAACCTATTCAACACCACGTTCAGAAGTATGAGAGACTCTGGACATAAGGGCAAGAAGCTTTACCACCTTCACTTTGGGTGCACCAATTTTACTCCACTTTACAAGGTTGCGCGCGTGCTTGGTATGTGTATGCAGAACTCCATAGAGAAACTAGAAATTGGCAGAATTTAATCGCAGGAATGGTCAAGACATTTGACTTCTTCTCTAAAAAGCCTCCGGTAGAAGAAGCATTAAAAGTTATCAAGTGCTTAACTATGGGGGATAGTGCCAAGGCTGAAGCCCTACTATAAATAAGTCTTCTTTGTGTTTGTAATAAGGTAGTATTGCCATTTAGATTAGGTTTTCAATTTTTTATTTCCTTAATGTGTTTTCTTATTTGTTGCTATGCTTTGTCAATTTAGTTGGTGTGTTGTGTGATAAGCGCGCATGAAGGTAATTACTATATGAAGCATGTTTATGTGCAGAGGACTGCACATATTTTTAGTGTGGGGTGGATTGTCGATATTTAGGTACAAAATCATGGGAATTCAAAGGTGAAAGGAATAAGTTGCTATGGGTGCTCTTCAAGTCAAGGGATTGCTTCTAAAAAGTGACCAAAGATGGAGATGAATGAAGGGACAGTATAACGCGAGGTAAGCAGAGGCCATAACAACTACTAGTAGAAGGTGCAGTGATGAGGTACTTAGGTGCAAGGAAGTGCGCTGAAGAGAAGTTTGTCACCAGAGAGTAGGAAGGAACACTAGAAGGTTATAACTGGGGAGCGAAGATTCAACCCACGGAAAGGATGGAATTGGTCAATTAATGAGAGGATATTTGGTAGGTGAAGGAGCAATGAATGCATCAAAAATTTGAAAATCTATATAAGTTTGGGATGTGAATTCATTTTTACCGTTGCGATTAAGATTATTTGAAAAATATATAAATGCAAAAAGCTGAGTGATCAAATTGAGGTGTGAGAGGTGTGTAACCAATTGTGATGAAGAGATCTGTGTGCAGAAAGAGCTTATGTCCCTGGTGGTGAAGGGTTTGAGCGAAGCAAGGTGACAGAGAGGAGCTAGGACATGTGATTTCACCAAGGGCATGCTAAATAGAGCTAGGGTTTGATTCACACGTTGTAGAATTCAATAGGTGAGGATCTACAAAGGATTGCAAGGTAGAAATGGCACCCAAGAAAGTAGTTGCAGCAGGAGTGAAGGGAATGAATAAGGTGGTTGAAGAAGAAGAGGAGATGGCTCTCGAAAGTAATTTTTTTGAAATACAATATCCAAAGGGGGTTATCATAGGCTAGGAGTGGGATTCTCATATAAGAAAAATCAAGGTGAGTGAGTACAACTACCGTACCGTAGAGAATAAGAAGGAGCTTGATACCTTGATGAACATAAAGACAAATAAACACACGGCAAAAGACATGCCTGTGTATGACGATGCTGGTGAGAATATCTTACAGAGGATTGGATTTTACCAACTCTTTGAGATCCCTTACTTCGGGAAATATGAGCCCTTATATTAGTAGCTCATGAGCAGAGTGCACAAATATTTTTTCTACTTTGCAGGACGTAGAGCTAGAATTTCAGCCGCACTCATCTCCATGGTAACAGGGTTAAAAGACACATGAGAAGATTTAACAAACAAGGCCATGATATTGGATACCAGAAAGGAGTTGGGGTACATAAAGGGTCCTTGTGGCATGGACATTGATAAACTAAAGAAATATCCAGTTATGCAAGCAACTGCACATCTCGTTACAAAGTTAAATGGCTAGGAAAGGTGGTCACAAGTGAATACCATGTGACTACACATTGCTAAAAATATGTCTGAAGGGGTAGTCTACAAAATTTCACGTTACATTACAGAAACTATCATTGAGGAAGCACACACAGGAGGAAGGATCAACTTTGGAGCTGTTTTCTTGTCACTAGTGTTCATGGAGATCAAAGTGCCTAATAGACCAAAAGAAAAGATATGGGAGTATCCCATGGAGCACAAGTCACATGCAGAACATTTCCATCCATGCCATAACAGGTCAAGTAAAGGGCCAATAAGTGATACAATAGGTTCCACGCGGCCTTTGAAGAAGAATGGTGCATTCCCAAGGACTTGTCTTTGGTGGTTGGAAAGGTAGTTCAGTTCGCTGTATACCAACATTTTTACATAACGCGGTTCACCATGAAGGATGGATCATGGATCCCTTGGTGTAAGTTACTATATGCCTTCACAAAAAGGTACTTCCAGGCATAAGTACACAAGTTCATAGACGCGCGGCACCTCACGTTCAATACGGAAAAGGTAGATTGTGAGTACCACACGCTAATGAAGAATTATGTGTATCTAGGGTGGGATACATATATTGAAAGGCTCATTTCAGATGTATTGAGCATTAAACTAGTAAGATTGGCTATAGGGGATGTTGGAGCAACATTGGTGTACCTACAACTAAAGCCTAAGTTGGAGAATAACAAGTATGTGGAAGATGAGTTCACACTTCCAACACCACCAAAGGGGAAGCACACGATGGAGAAAATCCCAGTGCCTAATCCCACAGAACCAATTTCGTGGAGGATGAGGAGGATGAGCACGAGGATAGTGGTGGTTTGGAGCATAGAGGTTGAAGACATCTTATGAATAAGGGTGAAGCTGAGTGCGCGACTACACCACCTCAGCCACAAGAGGGGGATGATGAGGACTTGGATGCAGTCTAAGGAGAGCACAAGTTTAAGAGAGTATTCAGGGGAACAAGGACCCAGGGCGCTCCTCTGCAAACAAAGTGCAAATCACCTAGAATCTCTCCAAAGAAGGAGACAACCATGAAAAGGAGAAGGAAACTGCAGTTGAATGAGGGGGCAGAAGAGTCAGAGGAAAGCATGCCTAATTCTCCTACATCTCCAAAGAATGTAGAAGAACATAAGGGTGAAGAAATGAAGCAAGGAGATGAGGAGGAAAAGGGAACATATAAGACAGTTACAGATACTACTCAGGATGCGGAGGCACAAGTCCCAAATTTGGAGGCTCAAGTTCCTAAGTAGCCAAGGTCTAGAAGAATAAGTGGAGAGCACATTCCACCAACTATGGGATATGTAGAGGACGTAGGTAAAACTATTTGTGCCCATTTCCAGAGCACACTGTCACAAAAGCACTTATATGGCTGGGAATTAATGGATGAAGATATGGCTACAGTGCGCACAAGGAAGAAGTTATCATGGTCCATGCACACACACATGGATAATCTAGATTTTGACGTGTGTGAGGAGTCATGTGTATCGAGGAGGTTGAAGAAGACATTTTAGGCTAGACACATGACAATAAATCCTACTATCATGTCAGATGAACAGGTAAGCAATGCATTGGTTAAAGTCTCAAGGGAGGTGGCGAGGCAGAATATGGAGAAGGTTGACACAATTAGGGCGCTCAGGGAAGAGATTAAAACTAAGGATGAGAAATAGCGTGGATAACGTAGGAAAGATTCTTAGCAGAGAAAAATAACACTGTATTTATCAGCATCATAGAGGAAATTGGTGATAATGTTATAAGAGCTAGGCCACACTTAGAGCCAAAGGTACCAAAGAAATTTCCTTCAGCAATACACTATGTAGGTACATTAGTGGACCTAGTGCTTAAAGATGAACCTCTGTGCATGCCAGCGCCAAAGGATCCAACATAAGATGCAGAGCACGGAAAGGCTTTAGTGATGTGAAAGATTACATCATATGAAGGACTATTGCAAGTGCTACAAGAAGAACTGAAGAAAGCAGACCGAGCCATGAACATCAGCATAGCTCTAGAGGAACTCATTAATGTAAAAAACCTGGAGGAGAATAATGAGGTCCAAAAAGTGATGAAGGAAGAAACATTGGGCCTCACAGAAATATTATCAATGGTTAAAAAGAAGCGCAAGGCCCTGGTAGTAGCACAAGAACCACACAAGAATCAGTTTAAATAGCTTGGGAAGTTCATTGTGTAGAAGATGGATTTACTAGAGGGGAGGATGACTGCAATGTCTAACATTATGTTTGTCTTACAAAATGAGATAGAGAGACTGCGAAAGATGAACTGGAGTCTATTGCTGTGGACATTCTAGAAAGAGCAGAGGAGGCACTTGTTGGGTGGTAGACCTTGGAGGCCGAAATAAAATAGGAATATCCTGAATTAGTTGTTCAAGTTGCAGAAGAGGGAACTACAAAGTAAAAACATTCTTTCATTCTTTCCATTCTTCTATTCTTTACTTCTTTCCATTCTTCAATTCTTTACTTCAGTTTTGGAGATGACCATTGTCGGTGCAACAATGAGATTAATGTGGGGTAATATTTATCATAGAACACTTGAAAAAAAAGCACACAAGAAGTTTACATGGGAAAACAAGTCATATTCACAGGTGCAGATGGATAGGAAGAACACGCGCACGGAACAAAAGTTTAGCTTTTCAGGACTTAGCTGTTTTCGCTCATGAAGGTATATTTTTAGAGATGACATGAAAATCACACAAACGAGGCAGAGACATGTGCACCACACATTGGATATTTTTGGAGGATTAACTACAAATAAATTTGCATGGACACAGGCTGAAAATAGATCTACTACTGTCAGTTAGCCAATAGTAGTCTATTGTTAGTGCACTTACATGTGTGGCTAATTTTGTAAAGGTGAGTGGCTAATAATAGCATGCGACCTATTCTAGGAATGGATAAGTGGTAAAGGGAAAGTCCCCACCCTTATAAGTATGTAGTAAACTTTGTAATAGAGAGAGATCAACATAGAGAGATATAGAGACATACAAAGAGGAGATATATATAGAGTTATGTTGTTACGCACATACTACTGTTATTGTAATGAAGATTCTGTATACTTATTGCATTGAATATAATGGAGGTTATTGGTTGAAGCTAAGTGTTAATTTTATGCGTATCTGAATCTAGTATGTTTTTGATCTCATCTTGGTTAGCACTTAATTCATTTCTCCCTTAAGAATAAATCTGGTATGCTCTGTAGAATGATGTGTTAGTAATAGAACTATATATGTTGAGGTCTTCATCATGCTAACATCCTGCAAATAACAACCCTAAAGAGGGACCTAGTACCTTTGTGCGCTTCAGGTGAGTGCTTAGTTTAGGTTGAGTGATGTGCCAACACATCTAGGGTTTTATTGGATTTGTATCACTGAATTCTAGGCTGCATCAAAGATTTTGGAGTCGAAAGGTGAAGCAGGTATCTGAGAATACATGAAGGCCATGGTATCCATAAATTTATTAGTAGAACATGAGGTGGTTTGAAGTTTGTAACAGTCAAAGGTAGTCAAAAATATGTCGACATGGTGTTTTTTACTGTTGGATTATTTCATTATGACACTAGTATATACCATTGACTTGGTTTATAACTAGTCGAGAGTCCCCAAATATATTAATTGATTTGACATCTAGGGTGATGGCAGTTTAAAGGCCTAATATGAGTGCTTCATATTTGGTGATGTTGTTAGTGCAATCAAAATCTAGTTTGAAAGATAAAGGCATAGGTTCACCATTAAGAGGAATGAGGATAATACCTGTACCATCCCCATGCTGACATTTGGAACCATTGAAGAATAAGGTCATTTGATAAACAATATCATCCAAAGAGAGGGTAGTAATGGATTCATCTGGGAAATTGAAGTTAGAAGAATAATCTCTAGAGAGAGGTGCATCTGTAAGTTGGTCAGTGATGGTTTGGCCTTTGACATATTTTTGATGGATAAATTCGAGGTCTAGGTCTGCAATAAGCATAAGCCAACAAATAGATGAATAGAGTGCATCTTACCTTGCAAACTTCGAAGTTGGTGGAGATTAGTAGGTGGAGGCATTTCGAGAATAGCCTTTATTTTAGTAGGGTTGAATTTTATGCCACGTAAAGAAATGATAAAACCAAGGAGCTTTCCTGAGAGAATAATGAAGACACACTTCTTTGGTTGAACAAAAATGTAATACTTGATGAGATGGTCAAAGATAACTTTCAGGAATGTAAGATGTACAACCCGATGTTTAGATTTGGCAATAAGGTAATCTACGTAGTCTTCCAATATACGATGCATAATGTCATGGAAGATGTAAGTCATAGCCCGCTGATATGTAACACCAACATTTTTAAGGCTAAAAGGCATGACTCGATAGCAGAAGCTCCCCAAGGAGTGATGAGGGTAGTTTTGTGTTTATCTTCTGGGGTGAGTAATATTTGGCTATAACTCTAGAAACCATCCATGAGTGATGGCATCTCATGGCCAGCGGTAAGATCAACTAGTTGGTCAATACTAGGTAGAGGAAAATCATCTTTGGGGAAAGCTAGGTTGAGGTCATGGAAATCTGGGTCAAATGTGAAGTCCAACTGTCACTTTTGTGACATGAAAAATGTTAGAAATCCATTAGGGATAGTCAATGAGTAGGATGAAGGAAACCGAGAGAAGGCACTGAAGTTCTTATTTGACAAGAAGGGAAATGCACATATGCATTTTTTGCAGCTTCTGTTTTACAGGTTTGGCTTTAGGAACAATTACGATATTGTGGACCAAAATGTTTGGATCAATACCGGGCATATCAACATAGGACCAAGCAAAAGTGTTGCTATGATCCTGGAGGAAAGAATGAAAAGCTTCCTGTTCAGTAGCATCTAAATATTGGCCTATCTTTAGAATGTGTGGGTCATCCTGAGTGTTAATATTGACTTCGATGGTCAATTCACTTAACATGGTTTGTGTCTCACAAGGCAATGAAAGGTGAATATAAGAATCTTCCGCACCAAGGTAGGTGATGATAGACTCATCATCCTGACATTGAATGAAATTAATGGATGGTGTATCATCATCTATCATGTTAGGATATAGGAAGGGAAGAGAAGAGAGAGCCTCTCCATCGCATTGATAAGTCAAAGGTCCCAGGGAAATGGTGTTTACGAAAAAAATGTTAGGAGGAATGGATTTTGAATCCATAGATTCTGTGGGTGAAGGTGGTGACGTGGGTGAACGGGGTAGAGAAGGTTTTACATCCTTGATGAGGTCAATGAGGGCCTTCTTAGAGGGTAGTTCGGTGAAGCTGACACCACTATGGTCTTTATGTTTATGAGTGGTGCACAGGATGACGGTATGGTGACCTTGTTCGTAAAAACCAAAGCCAAAGCCCTTCTAAGCACAACAGTGGAGGAAGGTGTGGGCAAAGTGATAGTTGGTGAGATATTGGAGGTCAGATGAAAATGGTTATGTTTGGGAAGGTGGATCAGGTGAATAGGTGGAAGTATCAAGTCCCCCATACGTTAAGTTGGATTGAAGGTGGGGAGGACCATAAGAGAAGACCTTGCTTATGTGATGGTCATAACAAGGATGTTTGCGTAGGTTACCATACTCTTGTGGATTAAGGAATGTGTTTATATTGTAGAGGTGATATTATCCTAGAGTGAGTTGTTGAAAAACACCTTCTTAAGGATCAGTAGTAGATATGTGTGTAGCCGGAATAGATGAATTAATAGGCGATTGGGAAGAAGAAGGATTAGTTGGTTGGGAACTAGATGGGTTAACAGATGGTTCGGCTACAAAGGCCATGGAAAAAGTGGGAATAGAAGAGGTAGGTGCAGGTGAGGTAGTGGCAACATCAGTGGATGGGGCTGTGGGTGAAAGAGAAGTGGCAGCGGTGGTAGATACCTTAACTGGTACAAGGACATCATTAGGTCGTTAATACATGTTACAGGTTTTGAATGGTTACGAGTCAGCTGGGATTGTGTAGTTATGTCCTTCATGTTTAAATTTTACACAACGGTGTAAAGTCAAAGGAACACAACCAATGACATGAATCTAAGGTCAACCAATCAACAGGTTGTATTGGAACTCCCCCTCTAAGACGTATAACAATTCCAGGAAAGTACGTGGGCCCATGTGAACATGGAGAATGATGGTACTAATGGTGGAAATGATGGCATCATTGAAGGAGTGCAACATAACTGTGTTATTATGCTTGCAATTGGTAGGTATGCGCATTTGGTTGTATGCATGGGAGGAGATGATGTTGATGTTGGCACCACCATCGATCGTAATGCATCATACACGTATATTATCGATATAGATGGAGATGAAAAGGGTGGGATCAGAGTCATTTGATTGGAGAGGTAAAATTTCATTGTCAGAAAAGCTGAGATCAGTGACTTGGTGAATAGGTGGTGTAGAGGAAGGGGATGAGTTAGTGAGAGAGGCTAGATGATGAGGGGTAATAATGGAGGCCACATATGTAAGGTCATTAGGTAAAACCTCAATGGATTGGAGGACCTCCATGAGGGCATGTTGGTGAGATTCAAAGGTTTTGATGAGGTCATACAAAGACATTTTAAAAGGGGATTTGTGTAATTGTTTTATCATTGTACGATGGGAGACCCCATTAGAAATAGGGTATGTGGGACCTCGAATGGTGATTTTGGGTGTGGGTGTAGTCGGTATGTTAGGCACATGATTAACGGATGGGTTGGCTGATTTTTCTTTCCCTTCATCTTTTTGGGCATGAGTGAAAACTTGGATCATGTTAATATGAGGGAAAGAGGTGGATGGAGAAGGTATGTCCTGAGTATTATAACAACATGATGGGCAAAAACTTAATGCGGGGTAAGAACCTTGTGAAATGTGTAAGGCACACTGACATTTAGGTGATGGTTTGGCCAACTCTCATATACAGACCATGTTGATCTTGAATTTCAGAGGTGGATAAAATGGTTGTGGGGGTGGAGATGGAGGTCTTTGAAGAAGCAAGGGAAGATGGTGTGTGGTGATAGATGAAGGTGGAACAGGGTCCTCATCAAGAATATCATCGTCGAAATTTGCTTCAGGAGGACATAGTTGGAGGAGAACGGTTTTGAGAGCCTTACAACCTTCTACATCATGTCTTAGCACACGATGGTAGGAAAATTTTTTAGTTTCATCAAACCCTTTTGGTTTGGGTTTGAGGGGGTCGTAAGGTCGAAGTGGCAGTAATGTGATGACTGAGGTCTATAATAGGTTGGCTAGAATGTTAGTGTAGGACCTTTTCAATGGATCACAGTGGGAAGTGAGTGTGGGTTTGGGTAAATGTGAGGATGATTGTGGGGGAAGAGGTGTTATAGGAGGGGGAATGGGTTGGACCACTGGTTTGGTAGGTGATACTAACTTAGGTTTTGATGGTATCCACTTGGATAAAGTTGTGGTAGAAGAAAAAATAATGGCAGGTGTTATTAACTTAAGTACCTTGTTGGAGGGTAGTGGGTTCTTGCCTTTCAATTTCACCTTCTTGGGTAAAGGTGAAACATGAATACACTATGTAGAAGGAAAAGCAGACAGTGGAAGAGGATAGGTTAACCATGGGGACAATAGAGTTGTGGTGGAAGTGCTTGGTAGAGGTCAGGTAGATGGTATGGGTTGAAGTCATTTATGGAAAGTTGGGGTTGAAGTCATTTATGGAAATTTGGGGTTATAGTAATTGGTGGGGGTATAGGTGGTAAGAAATCTACGGGTGAGGGTCAAGGTGTTTGTTGTGCATGTAAATTAGATGTAACAAAGGGTCACAATGATGAGGTATGTTGCTTGGCTTTTGATTGGTATTGGGTAGGGGGTTGTTTGGCCAAGGTTGATGGGTGAGGTCCTAGGATGGACGGAAGGGGCGAAGGTGACAAAGGTGTGGTAGGTGAAACTGGTGTATGTGGCCTAGAAGGTTGGGTCTTTATTTTAAGTGGAGGGATAATTTTGGTGTCAATTTGGGAAGACGTGGCTAAATCCAATATGACGGGTGGATGGGTAAGGGTTGATGTCGGCATGACACCCAAGGTAGTGATGGGTCTAGATATGGATGAGGATATAGGTGTGGGTAGGTTATTAGGCATATGAATGAATTTAGTCATGGGTAAAGGTTTAGATGTAGGTAAAGGTGACGGATAAGACGCCATTTTGACATGCATGGTCAGGGTTGATCTACTTGCTGGAAATACATTTGGATAGATCTGGATGTATCTATAGGAAAAAATTGCATTTGAGTTGAAAAGGGGAGTCGAAGACGTCCCCAAAGTGTGGAATTATGAATGTAATCCAAGCGATTGGCTAGTCATGTAAACGAGATTGCTGTAAGAGGAGACATAGTTGGTTTAGTGGCAATCCCTGTAAAATATGTCTATGAGACAGAGAATTTGTTAGCCTTGGACTCTGTGGGTAGAAGAGCCGAGACTAGATCAATGGGATCCTAGAATTCTAATGGATAATCATCCCCAACAGATAGTGACGTGTCTAAAGGATCTCCCATGGGTAGGAGAGATGGTAGGTGGGGTGAGGTATATTTCTCTTTTGGTGGAGGAGAAGGTGATGATGATTCTCCTATGAGTAGGAGAGTTAATACTATTGATTGTTCGGTAGGTTGTGACATGGACAGTGAAACAAAATCAGCAGAAGTTTTGGAATCCTCCATGAGTGAAGGGGGAGATGAATGGGACTCCTCTGAGGGTGAAGGAGTGAAAGAGGTATGCTCCTCTGTGGGTAGAGGAGCTCGTGCCAAAATTTCCTCAATAGATGGAATAGGTGGAAATTGAGGAAAAACTGATATGATATCGAAAATAACGTGGACTTCATGGACAATGTTGTCCTTGGTTGAAGGTTCACCATTTTTATTAGATGATGGTGTATGGTTAGGTTATGAATTCTTAAAGATATCCAAGTTTTGATTTTTTGGTGCATTCGGGTTGTCCAGGATGAGATCTCCATTATCTAACATCCTGGACAATGTTCTTAAAAGTTATGCAATTACCGTCACTATGGCCTTTGATGCGATGATAATTACAATAGTCATGTTCCTTATACCACACAAGTATAGGATGAGTGGGATCGAAACTAGTATGAGGTTTTATGGTGGGTAGTGCAATGGCTTCGGCTTTAAGAATATTTTCCAAGACTGAAGAATAGGGCTCTCCAATTGGAGTTTACTTCCATTGTTCCTGCCGGAACTGAAAAATCTGAATAGGGGAAAGATTGGAGGAAGGCTTGGCTTGATTAGATGGATGACATAGACCAGCTTTGAGAACTGCCGCGTTGGCAGATCCTTTGGATTTTGAAGAATTGTTTTGGGGTTTTGAAGACGAAGAAGAATCATTTGATTTGAACATGGCATTTTTGTTTCGTAATTCGATTTTATTTTCTTCAATGGCAAAAATTTCCAGCTTTCATGCCATGGTAAATGCTTTGTTGAAGGTATGGAAGGTTTGTACCTACAGAGTTGGTGAGATGTATCTGGAACAAGCTCTAGTGAACAACTCTATAAGTTTAGCTTGAGGTAACTGGAATGTTAATTGGTTGATAATACTTCACCAGTGAGTGATGAAATCTATGATAGATTCGTCGTCATACTGTCATGTCGAATATAGGTCAGTCATAGTGCCTTTTTTGCGTACATTGATTGAGAAGTGGTCCAGGAACGCTTGTGCCAATTATTTAAAGAAGTAGATGGAATGTCTAGGTAAACTACTATATGAATCTAAGGCGGGTCCTGTTAGGGACATGGGGAATGTTTGTAGGAGTAAACCATCATCATGGGCAATTAGATAACACCCATGTTTGAATAAGCGTAAGTGCTATTGAAGGTCTTATTTACTATTTAATTGGTTGAACTTGGGAGATTCCCAATGCACGAGTTATGGGATAATAGGAATAAATGGATGAATAGGCTCATTCTAGATTTTTTCATAAGTTAAGGAGTTACGAGAGCCGGAAACTGATGCTTCTAATGTCTACATATTTTCCATCATCATCCTAATGAGGTCATTGGTGGGTTGTGAGGAATGGGCGCCTCCTGCAATAAAGGGAGGTTGATGATGGGTGTATGATGTGGATGACATCTCAGTACATGGGGGTGCCGAATATGAAAAATGCGAAAGGGGGATAGATACAGGTGAAAGATACCCCGAATAAGTGATAGACGAGATTGGGGGTTGCTAGTGATGTGTGAAAACAAGTGGGGTATTCGTAATGACTCTCGTCGTAATTGGTGGTAGAGACTGTGGGATGGAAAGGAATAGGTTTTGAAATGGGGTGTGGGTTGCTGACACCAAGGGTGGTTATGATGCAGATGGTATATACGAGAAAAAGGGGCTAGATGGGGCCATGCTCAAGGTGATTGGTGAAAGAATGGTCAACACAGTGGGTGTAATAGATGTTGTTGGTGTAGCATTTATAGTGGATGTGGGGCCCAGTTGAGATACCACAGGGGGTAAGGTGGATGAAGGAAATGTTGAGCTAGTGGTAGTTGATGCAGAAGTGGGGGCGAGGGTAGGAGGAATAGATACAGGCATGTCGTATATTAGTTGTCCTGAGGAGTCTTGGGTAGATGAGTGGGCAAGATAGTATTGTAAGGCCACAAGATTCTGGTAAAGGAGTCTTACAAACTCCTCATCACCGGTAGAAATGGTGATAGGCTAAGTTGGATCCATAGGCGACTGGATGGAAGGAGGTGATGGGCTAGGTGGGAGTGGTTGAAGACTAGCGTGAAATATAAGGGCATTTATTTAGCTGCGAGTCAACACCATTTGAATTAGACTTGACTTGGTAAAACTATACTCTGTAGATGACACAGAAAACAACAGGAATGGAAAAGAATAGATACTGGTAGGTGGACTTGGTCAGTGTTTCAATTGAAAATCAAAACAGGGAAACCGACGCCAGTTAAGGTGACTGATGACGGTTAAAGGGGACCGATGATGGTTACAGTAACTAATACTGGTTACTGTGGGAAAACACCAGTTTGAGAAAATGAAGCAGAAGTGATGAAAAATGAAATGGGGAAATTATACTTGACAGTGATATCAGAATGTTGGGAATATGATGATGTCCTGAGGACTACAAATAGAAAAGAGAAGGTGATGAAAGTTGTTTTGGGTAAAATAACCAAAAGAGTTGGTAACCGACACCGGTCAGGTAAATCGATGACGGTCAGATGGGAACCGATGATGGTCACTAGACCGACACTGGTTACTGTGAAATCTGAAGAAGTGAAGAAAAATGGATTTTGTAAATTAAATAAGATGAAGAATCAATCCAGAAATTTGAGAATGATAATATGAGGCCCTGACACACTCAGAAATAGTCAAAATGTTCCAACTATGATGGTGGAGTGTGAAAGGAAGAAGAAAATGAAGAAACGTAATCCTCACAACTCAAAACACAATTTAGGAAGAAAGCTAAGAAAAACATGTAATCCTATGAGTGAATTTTATGTTACTTTAGCTTATGCTATTTGAGACTGACTTGTGAATTTAGAACAAATTTTTTTGGTTGGGAAGGTGTCCTATGAAGAGGCAATCTAAAGGGAAGGTTTTAGGTTATGTTTTGGTGGGGGCGGTCCTTTCTATGAGGTATGATTGGACAAAGAAACCAGCTGGGTGCCCACTATCAATCCTCTGATCATGTGATCATTGACAACTTCTTCTAGGTAAGATGTTGTTTAAGAAGATGTGTGAATTTTGTATTTGTGTAGTTTGGAAAAGAGAGAGAGAAGAGAAAGTGCTTTCTATGGTTCAATTATGTCAACCATCAGTTGGGCATGACTTCTAGTGTATAGGTTTCCCTCAGTTTTAAATGTGAGCTAATAATGCAACATACAAGGATGAAATGCAACAAATTTTATAACCCAAATAGACAATTATATTAGACAATGATGTAGAAAGTGATGAATAGGAGAGAGGATGATTTTCACTAATGCAGAAAGAAAGAAGAATGATTCTTTTTAAATGCACCAAAAGAAATGTTTCATTTAAAAAAATTAGAAAGAAGAAGAAAATTACCAGAAAAGAAAATTTAGTGAATAACAATTTAGAAAGGAAACACATAAGATGCAACCTATAGGAATAGAAAGGAACCCACAAACGAGGGTCCCACCAGGCGTGCCAAAATGTTTCACCAATAAGTTGCGTGTGTATGAGCAAAATATATAAGGTAAAGGTGAGGAGGAATACCTATGAAATGAAGGTGGAAGGTAGACTGCGCGCACTCTGACTTCTCGATCCAATGTTTATTGCGAGAACTTCCTTTTGGCTAGGAGGAACTACCTATGAATGCAAAACAAGACCACAAGAGGAATATTAAACAATATATGTTAGTGGACTGCCTAGCGTATGCTAGATCCGGGAAGCGTGATACTTCCTAGTTGGTTGTCAATCAACAATTTAATATAATTTAATGCAAAAAGTAACATAAACAAATAACATCCTACTGTAGTTGATATGATTTAGGTATCTCATTCAAATACAATAAACAAATCTAATCTAATAGGTAAAGTTATGATCAGATCTAGAAGTTGGGAAGGAAGCCAAGGTGACTAGAATATGTCAAGATCCGGTTTTGGGTATTTTGGGTGAAGGTTATGAGGTTGCTGTTATAGGAAAAATTACCAGATATAGAGACCGACGTCGGTCTGGTATGATCGATGCCTGTTGAGAGGGAAACTGACGACGGTTTAGGTTAACCGACATCGGTAGAGGTGGAATGGTGAAAAATCAATAAAATTTGGTTTTGGAATATTCTCTGTGATTGCACAGGGAATAGACGGAGAATGGTGAGGTTGGTAACAATGCTAGGAATACTCAGAGATGTCTGGAGTCAGGTATGGAGAGTTGGGAGGTTGTAGGTAGTTAGGTGGATGGATTGACAGGAATGCGGGAAATAATGGGATGCAAAGAAAAATGGATTTAAAAGAGAAAGCTAAAGAAATGATGATCTAAGTATGGAATGATGCAGATCAAAATTCACTTACTTATATTTGTAGACCTGATGGTTGGAGGAAGGTGATGGCTGATTTATGAAACTAGTGGTCAGTGCCACGGAAGTGCTTCCCGAAATGCTACTGTGAATGCCAATGTCTTCAGATCAGTCTTGGTGCCAACTAGTGTGTGTCTGGATGTGTGAGAAGTCTCTGATTCGTGCTTGCATGCAAATATCTCTCTTCAAACTCGAATAATTCTTCCAACCTCTGGAACAAGGTTACTCAAGTGAATATATGGTAACCGATGACGGTTAGGGTGACTGGCATCGATTTAGGGTTAACCGGCGTAGGTTAAGGAGGGAAATCCTAGGTTACCAAAATGACAGATCTTGGCTATCTTTTTTGGCAAGTTCTGTCCGTTGTTTCAGGTCTAAAATAGTAATTTCCGCCTAAGTAAGTGGACATGTTAGAGAAAGAATAGGCATCTAGTGTTAGGATTAAACTAAGCCTCAGTTAGTTATGGTAAGTAGAGATTGAGTCCTAGTTAGAATGAACATGCTAAGAATAGGTCTATGATGAGGTGTCTAGGTGATGTGGCTAGGTGAGGTGGTCAAGTGAGGGCATTAATTAAATAAATTAAAGTAATTAATTCAATTAATCATGTGCACTATGGGATATGAATATGTAAGGTATGGTTTATTTAATTAACGAGGTTATAAGGGTTGTACGACCTAATTTTGGTGTCTACAATTACAACTAACTGATATGTTGTACCATGTTATCACCTTCCTCCATTTTGAGCCAGAACAACTTCTACTTCAAATATATCAATGTGCTTCCATCTTATGAACCAAACAATTTATTTAGTTCTTGCCAAATTGTATTAGAGGATTTAGACACATCTATATGATGAAACTAAGCATCAGATAGCCCCAATCCAATAAGCATTGTAGTTTTTTACTCTTTTCTCTCCCATTTTGTTGTTTCATCTGCATATTTTAGTCTGTTTACTTTTCCATCTAAAATATTCCACAAATCCTTATTAATCACTATTAACTGTGTTCAAAGGCGCCATGTGTGAAAATATTTCTATCAAAAATTTGAATATGACTTAATTTATCCATTATGACTTACTCGAATCAATGAATGTTAGATACTCCAATAATGCATTCGTTACAAAGCAAGCAATTTTTTAAAGACACATTAAAACCTGATTCTCACCTAGAAAAGACTACCACTGATAACTATCTAACATTATTATAACTATAGACTATAATACACTTGATAATTACCAAAACAGCTTTGACGACATTAACCATTAAATGGTTATGATCTTGGCTATATAATAATATTCAAGACTAAATTTGTAAATAAAGACTCATAAAACAAACTTGATATTTTAATCCAATTAAATATGGGAATTGTACCAAAAATACCACTAAACTTTCGTAAAGGAAATCTTAAAGAAATTAAAAAATAACTATTGTGAAAATAAATAAAATCATACTACCGACTTTCAGTCGCGTTATTATCCAGTATTTCACTATGATAGATCTGTACACGAGCTTGAAGGGTGGAATCTTGAAATAATTGGATACTGTGTCCCGAAAATGAGAGTAGATTGATGGCAAGAGTAGATCGATGGAGGACGATTCTTCAATGTTAAGATTGCAAGGATGAATACAACTACAAGTATATATGGCAACATCGGTGAGATAGTTGATCAATCCGAGATGCAAAAATGACACATGTCTGCAGAAAAAACAAACGATTTTCTTCTCACAACATAGGTGCTACTCTATGGTTGTATCTTGTTATACTTATACATCATACAACAATATATATCTCACAAAAAACTTTGTGATCCAATTTGTGCAATACTGGTAAATGTATTTCATGAAATGTTGGAGATGCTTCTCTATTCAAATCTCATGCAGAGCGGAAACAAAGAAAAATAATGATGCTTTCCCCATTCAATGATTAAGATCCCATCCCTGCTCTGATATCAATGATGATAGGTTTCATAGGAGCTTTTATGCAGTGATAGGATTGAACATTATGAGAGAATTACACATAATAATAGTAACCAACATATATTATATTCCACGCATAAAACAAACAATACATTGGATATTATATAGCCAAGGAAATAGCCAAAACCAATTCCTCATAAATAGAAAGGACACATAACAAAGAACCCGTCAATGGATATAGAGGTAACAAACTAGCCATTAACCTAAGTAATACAAAAAAAACTAGTGTTATTTACCACATGGTAAATAGTGAAGCAACGTAAACACTAATTTCCTAATATCTGTTATAGTGGTGGATGGTGGTGGTGTCTCGATATCTTATAAGATGTAGAAGATATGTCAGTCTATTGAGGATCATGGGACCTGATATGCATGGGGTTGGATCATGCTAGCACACTTGTACATGTATCTATATAAGTTTACCTTAGAGAGTCATGGTGGAGGTGTGGAAACAAGTATATTGTTACATATATAGGGATATGAGCACATTACTTATGTATGGTTGATTAGTGGGATGTTGATAGATTAGGCCCACCTAGAGATTGTGGCAATGAGATGGGTCTTGCCCAGGGGGTACGGTTTTGATACGATGACATATATATATATATATATATATATATATATATTCTAGATAGGCCAAAAGCTACAAATATCATATAGAGACCCTATAAAGAGTATAAGGGATGTCCATAGGATGATGTTACAAATATATTGTGACATTATTAATAAATTGTAATATTATTAATAATGAGTTAATACAACTCATATTAATAATATAGTTAATAGTTGTGTGTGAGTGAAGTTGTTGAATAAACAACTCATGTAGCTATTTTGGTGTGTGAGATAATAAAGGGATTTGAGAGATATTAGGAGATAAGTTTGAGAGATTCATGGAGAGAGATATGAGGGATTGAAGATGACTGTTGACTCCACCATTATAGGAGACCAAACACTATATATGTAACCTCTATCAATATCAATGATATCCCGAATGAATTCAAATTTCTATATTCTTGTTATTCGGTGTTGTTTATTATAGTTCAGTTTTTATCGGATGATGTAGATCTACATAGGATACATAAGACTATGTGGTTAGAGGACCAATTTTCCAACAGGGAACTATTTCAGTATGAGAGGTTGACTCGTCAGTTTGGTATTATGCAAGAGGTGACCCTAACACCATATTCGTAGATATGGTTAACATATACAACATATAGATAGGTGCCGTATCCTGGGCCAACTCCATTTGAGCTAGTTCCTCCACCCGTAGGGGAGATAAATACTATGGTGATATTAAGTGATGGAGATGGTGCAAGGTGCATATCAACCTATATAGAGTGATGGACAAAGAACCGTTAGGTTATATTATTCCCTATAATGGTTGGCGGATTAGATAGGCATGCGAAACCCAATGGTGTAGGTGGTGCACATGTTGTTTAACATGTAGGTGGAGTAGGTGTGGGAGAGGACATTAGGGATGATGCTATAGATGCAATACTAGCACAACATAAGTATTATTAAGTTATTATTTTTAATATGATTATGATTGGTGAGAATGTATATGTTTTGAAAATTGTAGGTGATACGCATTGGACTACCATTTTTGATGTGTCAGTGTGTACATTACTTCGAAGCATTCTAGGAGATATAATGATTGGTGGGTTATTTGAGTGGGTTGATGATATTGCAGGTGAGCATGCCTATCTATTTTATCTAGTTATGGTTACAAATGCCACGTGCTTAGTGTTGTAGAGTCAACAAGACGAGATCTACATAGAGCTTGGTAGATAACCCGAGGCCCATCTTGGTAGTGAGGTGACACATGATTTGATTGCAAGATTTTTGAGTCCCATGCCCAATATACCTAGGTGTTAGTGGTGACATTTTACGAATGATTGGTACCCTATCAGGCGAGGTCACGATCTCGGGATCATAGAGGTGTAGGAGGGGCATCGAGCTCACAAGCTCATGTAGGTATGGAGAAGTGATGATGAGGATTGGTGTATGCATGAAGGGATATACCCTCTACATAGTTAATTATCATTACTAATCAAATGTTGAAACACACACACACACACACACACACACACACACACACACACACACACACACACACACACACACATGCATTGATATTGATATTGATTTTAGATTTTTGTATAACTTTTGTTGGTATTAGTAAAACATATAAAAATTCATAATATAGCTGGATGCATGTAGCTGAGATTTATGTAGATATTTTATGTATGTATGTTTGACGTGATGTGATATATGCATTACATAGGTTTTGGATGATGTATGTTATGTAGCAAGATTTGATGATTAGGGAGATATATGTGATGTAGTATTAAATATAGACATGATTGTGATTCAAGTGAATTGGATATATGTGCCTAAGTATTTGATTGTGCCTTATTAGAGACATTCATATAGCTATGGGGGTAAATGTTACACAGATTACACATAACCATTATCTATGTCCATGTGAGCATATCGAATTCTTAAGAAAGAAGGAAGGGTGATCCTCAAAATTTCCCATAAGAAACATAGGTTAAAGGGTAGCAAACATGAAAAGTTTTGACTAAGGATGTAATGAGTAAAGAACTAGATGTGAAAATACTATGTGTGCTTAATGTTGAGTAGTCATATAAAGTAATGAGAATTCACTACGACATTTAAATGGAAATATTTACCTTGACGTGATGTAAAATAGATATATCTGAAGGGTTTGTTGAAGTTACGTATGCTACTTTTGGGACAATCCCTTGGTCCTTGTTGATCCATTTGTATATGGGCATATATTTTCCCTTTGTAGGAAGAAATTTAGTGTGAGAAACATCGTTAGATGCAATAGTAGGAAAATGCTCATCAAATGTAACATTTACTGATGGATTATGCCATGAAGGAGGTGAAGTAGATCTATTTGAATCTCATGTATTATAAGCTAATGCCTTTATCTTATAATAACTTAAGTTTCTAATCCAATGCATAAAAATCATTATCATGGTGTCCATTAATAAATTAAAAATTGTAAAAGGGACGAACCTTTTCTCGCTCAAACTGATGAGGTGGGTGATGATCATTGGGTGGCAACCAATCTAACCTCTTTTCTATTAGTGTTAAGAAAATTTCATAAGGCTGATCAATAAAATTTTCAAAATAGACGGGTTTTCTTCTTGGATGGGATGCCGGTTTAACTTTCGTTTTAGGACCATAATGGTAAAAAATGTGACCATGATGTAAAATTTTTAATATATGGTCATTGGGTATAAACTATGGTTGCTTGTTATAATTGTCTGTAACAAGAGGGGTGATAATATTTGTATACAAATTATGAGGCTTTTATGGTTGCCACATGTATTGTTCTAAATCAAGGACACATAAGAAAATCTCATTAAATAAGTCACATGTATCATGAAATAATTACATTTTACGTGGTTGTGTGAGACTTCTATAGAATATAAATTGTATTTCTAGATCACTTGGTTGATATAAAAGTAAATGCATACTTACTTTGAAGCATAGAATATAATCAACGATGAGCTGGGTCTTACCTTGATGTAAAGAACATAAATGCTCGTATGTATCCCTAGGGAATCTATTGTAACTAAAGTGTGCTATAAAATCATCTTCAAGGTCAAAAAAATCACCTAAGGAACTACTAGGTAGATGGGTAAACTAATAGAGAGCATCACTTGTACGACATTGGGAGAAGGATTTTAGAAGGATTCTATCATTTTCATATGAAACTATAAGTTTCCTATGATGCATAATATTTTTATATGGATCTGGAGTGCCATAAAAAAATTGGAATTTGGGCATGAAAAAATTCCTAGGGAAACGAGCTTGACATACTTTAGTGGGAAAAGATTATATAGATGGTATTAACATCAATACTAGCATAATAGGATCTGATTTATAGAGTTAATGTATGAACCTTTCATTGTAAATCACCAACCACATGGATAAGATAAATCACCTATTGAGGTGGTATGCCATATACATTGAGAGGATCATTCAACGGTTTTGTACTTTTCCATTAATAGTAAACATGTAAACACTTGTTGGTGTAGAAGCCATAATGGGAAATGTGTCATGTGAAACATAATTGGGTAAAACTTGAGGATCTAAGGGCTTAATATGAGGAAGAGGTTTTAAATAGATATGACCATTATCAACAAATAAATCAATCACACTAAGAGATGTATCAATAATATGTGTATTAGGTGCAACCAAAGAAGAAACAACATGCACATTCTTACAAACATTGTCATTATGCACAATTTCATTTATAATTATAATGGAAGAAGTAATAATATAATCATTACATTTTATTTCAAGAGGAAGAGTAGAAATACAAGGGGTATGAAGCATAACATGTACAAAAGGAAGAAAATAACTTATATCATGATTACATCTAGAAGTGTTGGTAAGAAAAATATCATTAATTTATCATGCAGATGAAATACAAAAATAATGATGGGTAAGAGAGGTATACATGTTACAATTAACCTCATCATTTTTACATGTAGGAGGAGTGAGATAAACACATGTATGTTCATGTAATGCATTGGTACTATATTGTAGTCACTAAAATATTAAATTTTTACTATTACATTACGCATATAGTATGTTATTTTATACATGATTTATAAGTTTGGATATTAGGCACTGATAACACCTCTTTAGTCCTTTTCTTGCTTTGATTGGATATGCTCGCATCTTTAATATTGCATTTGAATATTTTTGGTCTAGTCACAGGGATTATTGTTCCTATCTTTGGTCATGTTTCTAGTTTCTTACTTCGAGACAACACCGCCCAGACAAGACAATAACACCTAGATGCTAATGTTTTTCTGGGTTCTTGTATCCTCTTCGTTTGGTTTCTGCTTTGTCAGTGTAGTCATTTTTATGCCCTTTCAAAGAATAAGGAAATCCCATGCATGCATCGGCCTATCACCCAATGGGTGCTAGGTGCTCATCCGAGGTGCGCGCGGGCATCGAGCCCCTCCTTTGTGTGAGTTGTGTGAGAATGCATTATTTAAGATAGAAACTTAAGTTAAGAGGATGGAAATGAACCATACATTCATCTTAGAGCTCAGAACAGGCTTATAGACCAATGTATTTATCCAGATAAAAAAATCATTATAGAACATAGATCTGAATCATAACAGAAAGGAAATGCACAGGGGCTTACACCTACGCATATGAAATATATATAAAACCAATCCATACATATATAAGTAAAATTGGAACCACATATATTCATATTAAGTATGTTGATAACCAAATTACATTTACTGAGGAAATCACATATCCATATAATAGTGCAGACCAAGGTCATGCATCAGAACTAGACTTAATCCCTTCATAGTACAAAGAAAAATATTCAGACCCATTCCCTTGATACAACATACTCATACAGATCCTCTAAACCCAACCCATAGAGCCCTCACAATATTTCTACATGGCTTCACCTCTCTTTAATTCTCGTTCTATCCATGTGTGTCTTTCTCTTCTACTGAGCGCTCATATATATAGCCTTATCAAGCACCACCATGCCTTTATGAAGTTGTAGATCGATTTCCATGTGTCAAAGTGGTCCTCCATGGGAGCATGCTCCTTCATACGTGAGCTCTCCATTCTTCACCATGATGACCTTCTAGAATCTTCTATCGCAAGGTATATTCCTTTCATGGGCTCCAAGTTGCCAGGCTGGCACCTTATCCACTCCGAATGCATAGCCGGGTCATGCTTTCCTCGTGTTCTGCTCAATATGCAAAATATGGCTAAGTCCCAAAACCTTTTCTCTACCTTGTGTGAGCACCAATGGTTCTACTAAACCATCCTAAAACCATGTCCTGCGTGCTTTTGCCTTGCGCGCCCTTCTTCAAATAGGCCTAGCGCGCCTTCTTATACTTAGCCAATATTTCAGGGGCCCAACATCACCACACACTACGCCTGTTCTCCACCCTCAGGAACATTTTCTTAATGAATAAAGAATGCTTGTACTTGAATAGTTTAGAGAAAGAATAAAGGAATGAAGAATTAGGGGAAGAATGAAAGAAAGAGGAAACTATGATTACTTCTGCAAGAGGAAAGGGAAATATTTTGTCAAGTCTGCCTCCAACTTATTCTAGGTATCGACATCGCTCTGTGCCTATTGACAGAGGTCGTTGACTAGGGCGCTCACCTCTTTAAAGCTTAACCCTTCTTCTTGGGTATTCATTATTTCCATGATCCCCTCCAATTATTTTCCCAAATCCTCAAGCACGTCCATCCTTTGAGTGATATGGGGATACAAATCCTTCAGCCAATTTTTGATTGAGCCCCGCAAGGTCTCAATAGTCTTTGATTTCTTCTCCACCTTGGCTAGAATTTTGCCATGTTTCACTCTATTCCCCTTGTTCTTCTCTTGGAACTCCTTGAGCTCTGCTTCATGAGTGGTGACCAAAATGCTCGCCACTCTATCTCTATTGGTATAGTTGCCATAGGTGGCCTCAACGACTTGGGAAACAAATTTCACATCAGAGAGGACTTTCTTATATTGAGAAACAATTGCCATAACCTTCATCTTTTCCTAGTTCTCTTTGCTTGGTGATGCCTCCTCTACATATTCCAATGCCATTGGTCACCTCTCTATTGTGAGGACACAAGTCAAGTCCTCTAGGAACTCCAGGGTGGATCCATACTTTTACATTGATGGTGTTAGATCTGGATGCTTCAAGATAACGACATATGTGATCATCTCTACTTTCTTGTAAACCTTGTGTACCCTTGCCTTCTCTTCTTTTAACTCACACCTTAGTTGAGCGCTGATTAGTTACTCCTACTTTAAGTCCTTGGTTCTTTCCTTGAGCTCTTCTTCCTTCTTCTCCAATTCTGCCTCTAGGAACTTCACCCCGTTGTTCCTCTCGAAGAGCCTGGATTCTACTTCAACCGAAACCTTGTTCAGCACATTACAAATTTTTTCATCTGATAGTCGATTGAAATTTTACCAAGGGGTTGTCTCCTTTAGACTCTAGTACCTTCATTATTGCCCCTTGGCTTACTTTAAACTCTGGCTCATCGATGTGGAACTCAAATTCTCAAGAAAGCATTTTCCTTGTCTGAGGGTATGCACCTTCTTCATCAAAGGATGCCATAGCCAAGAGTTTCTCCGTTGGTATGGTGCTTTGAAAGCGTGTCAGAAACACCTTGTTTAGATCATCAACGTAACCCATCCTCTGAACTTGTGGTGCTTCTGCACTCTTTCTCCCCATACGCACAACCTTAGGAAAGCTTAGAACCAAACTGAGATATCCTCCCATGCTTCCATATTCCTTTTCCATGCTCTCCTCCTCCGTTTCCTTCATCACCAGGTCTGTGCTGCATTCCATCTCTTGCTCTACCAGGTCCTCGATGATTTTTTCTACCTCTTTCTCCACAGCCTCATCTAGCTATTCATTTGTGTGGCTTGGGGTCCTTTGTTCTTTTGTAATTTATTCACTTACACCTTTTTCTTAAGTATCCTCCTCTTCCTTGTCATTCTTCCTTTTAACAAAAATGTACTAATTTTCTTCTTACTCTCCTTCCTCCTCTGAGTCATGTGATTCGAATACGGTAGGGCCTTGAACTACCTCAAGTTCATCATCATCATCATCATCATCATCATATCTTTCACCTCTATAGGCCTCTAAGCTCTCTGTACCTTCCGAGTCATCCTCCTCTGTCACCTTCTGCTTCTTCCTGATAGGAGATTCTACCTCCTTTTTCTCCTCCTCTGGTGACTTCTCCTGAGTGATGAGTTCTTTGTGCTCTGAAACTTCTTATTCTAGAGTCTTTGCTTTCACCGAGGACTTCTTTCTCCATGCATAAGTACTAGGCTTAGCACTTATCTTCGACGTGCACTTACCGCTTGTGTAGTTTGAACACTTGGTGCTCTCTGCACCTCTTCTCTTTCCCTCTTCTTTGGCGCGGGATTCTTCCTTTCTATGGGGTCTTTAGGGATGGATACATCATTTTCTAAGTAAGAAGCTTTTTCAAACTTTGACCTTATGTGAAGGTAGATCCTTGCTGTATCCCTTCCAGTGATTGGCAATGTTACAGGCTTCATCATTTGTATCTTGTGGGAGACATATCTTTCCACGTACACATGCTTCTTGGGGTAGACTAACTTCCTACGTAGCTCTTTGTGGTCTTGATCCACCTAACTAAGGTCAAACCTTAGTCTCTTTGCCTCTTTGAACCTGTTCACCCCTGCTTGGAAATATTACGCGGTGAAGGAGAAGGGAAGCTTGTACCAGGGGCTCATTATTTCATCTGTCAACCTAAATATGCCAATGCAAAAGTGTTGATACACTACAAATTCTACTTCTCCTTTTACGAGTGTGGGTAACTGCTCTGGAATCCTCCATTCCACCCCGAACATGTCTCTCATGCGCTTGTACCACTTCTCTAAGTGTGCCTTGTGAGTGGCTGTCATGGTCTCACAAGTAGATTTTGTGAACCTCTTTGCGGGTGAGGGATCCTCTTTTGGGTACTCTCAAATAAACCTTTCCATGCCATCGGGCAACCCGATCTCTGAGAAAACAATTGTGAGGAGGACAATATCAAATAATATCTTGTCTCCTTCTTGTGCGCTGTTAATGATTTCATCCATGATGAAAAAAAACAAGTTGTAGATGGTCCCTTTAGATATTTTTTGGAATACGTTCAGCCATGCCTTGTTTACTTGAGTCCATCTTTCTTGATCATTGAGCTTGGTTACCAAGTGCACAACCATCCTCATCATGGGGTCTGGAATCTCTACGATGTCAAAGTATCATGATCCTTTCTTATAGTCATATGTGGTTACTGTTTCTTTGATGGCCTCCTTGTCACTTAGGTCATCATCAATGCTATCCCCCTCACAGATAAGGCCTGTGATTTTGGAAATCAACTGGGGAGTTATGCACATCTTGTGCCCCGTAAAATAAAAATGGTATTTGTGAACACATGCCATTATCCATTGATAGAAGTGATTAGGTTTTCCGAAGTAGGGTAATTCGTAAAGTTGTAGTAACCCCGCCTTATCCAATTTAACCTTTACTTCATCATTATATATGGGCATGCCCTCTGGTGTCCTCTTGTTTGTTGGGTGAACCAACTCCAAAGCCACTTCTCTTTTTGCTGTGCTAGTGCGATGATTATAGTCACTTATAGTCATTTTCCGTAAATGGGACTCCCATTATTTTTGCAGCAATAGCCCATATGGGTATTGCATCTCTACGTACCACTCTTCATTTGTGCTTGTGACAGTTTCCATTTTCTTCCCCTTGCCCTTGCCCTTCTAATTTTAAGGTGAGATGGTTGCTTTCTTTAGTGCCATTCTTCTGGTTAGGTTACACTTAAAACGTCTTATCCTTTCTCTACTCTACCACTTTATCCAATCCCAAGACTCAATCTTGTGAACAAACCATCATAACACAGTGCCCTAGCTGTCAAACCCTAACTAGAACAATTCTTCTACAAGACGATGCTTCTCAACAACTTCCTTCTCAACAAATTCTTACACGCTCATGTACTCTTTTTCTATTGGTTTGCGGATCTACTCTAGTCATGTCCTCTTAGATTTCTTAGATTTCACATATCCTTTTTGGATTCCCTAGTTCATGAGAACTCTTTTCACTTCATAAATGAAAGGTAAAATAATGAAGTTCCTGACTTCTTATTTATAGCTTTTCCTTCTTTCCAACATTAAATGCTATTTTACCTACCACCGTACTTACCACTAAATGTGGCTTTTTCCACCAAGTTGGCCTTATGCGCCTTCACTTACATGCCCAATCTTACGCGAAACATTCTACAAGATTTTGGTGTGTAAACAATCCATCCTGATAGGAGACTCTTATGCGCATGTCAACATCACCAAAGGCACTTCTTCTGTCCTTCACCTGATTTTTTCTATCACCTACCTTGTGTTGTTCTTTTGCTTCTTCCTCCTTTGTACGTGGTTTCTTTGAAGTATTTTCTTGACACCACCCTTTTTTTCATCCATCTCTTCTTCCATGCAGTTCCTTCATCCTTACATGCTTTGTATCCATCAACCAGGCCATTCACCGCAACTTATACTACCAGTTCAACTTGTATTACGGGTCTATACTTCACATCACTTCACCCCACACTAAAATAGATGCGTGGTCCTCTGCACATGCACGACCTTCAAAAAGTAATGTGGTTACTGCTCCCCAAGGTAAAAAGCAAATGACAGAACAAATGACGAGAAAGGGAGACACAATAAAGGAAATTACATAACGGGAAATTCTAAACTAATTGACAATACTGCCTTATTACATACACCAAGAAGAATTATTTATAGTAGGGCTTAAGCCTACTTCCATTGAAATGGCTTGACAATATTGTCCCATCCAGCTCTCTCAACTGGCATGCACCTGAATCAAGGATGTCCGAGATTGTATAGGGCCCTAGCCAATGGAATTTCAACTTTCTGGGATGGCGCAGAAACTTGGAATCATATAACAGTACCATCTGCCCAACCTCAAATTGTTTTTTTTGATGTGGAAATCAGGCCATGCTTTTTGTTTAGCCTTTTCATCCTTTTGACTCCACCTGGCCAATGATTGTCTCTCATCTAATTTCATCAATTTGTTAATCCTTTCTTCCAGCACTTGTTCGTTAGCAAATCCTCATGCACGCGCTATACACAGAGAAGGTAACATGAATTCAATGGGTAGGACAACCTCCACGCAAAACACCAATTAGAATGGTGTGGCTTTATTCAACCTCTTGTAGGTTGTCCTACATGCCCATAAAACTGCTGATACTTTGTCATCCCAATCTTATCTACCAACATCACAAATTTTTGTCAGGGTATGACTGAGTATTTTATTAAATGCCTCGGCAGTTCCATTTGCTTGTGGATGGTAAGGGCTAGTCTTATGTTGAATATTTTAGGAAACTAATATTAATGTTTACATTATTTATGTATTCATTAAATACTAATGTTAGTAATTATATTATTGTTATATTAACAATAATATGTTGGTTAGAGTTGTTTTAACAACTCATATGATTTGAGTTGTGTATTGTTATGGAAGTAACAATTACAACTAAATAGTGTTAATCGTTATAACACTCCCTATTTTGTTGGAGGTTGTTTTGGCTGTGTATATGGCTATATAATAGCCACATGTATCTGAACATCTATAGAGAAGAATATTATATTATATTTGTGTTGAACTCCATTAATTGAGTAAAACCTATGATAAAGCTCTTGCAATTCCCATCATTGGTATCAGAGCGAGATGTTTTAATTGTGGAGGGGTGATTCATTTGCTTGATTGCTCTGATAATGAGGATTTAATTTTATGCATGAGCAGTTAATCTAGAATATTATATTTATTCTCCTTGTTGCTTAGATCTGGTTTTTTGGCATTTTGTTTTGACCACGTAGAGATTTTCAAAAGGTTGTTGCTTCAAACAGATTTCTTATTTGTTTGGATTTCATTGAATTGGCTATTTTTGCTGTCTAAGGGAACATTTTATTCATTGAATTTGTTTCACTTATAGTCCTGATGGTAATTGCCTCCCAAATGCAGTCCTAATTGTTCAGTGCTTCCCACTCGTGGAACTATATCAGAGTGACACCATTATCATAGATCTGTTATATTCGAGTGCTATTTAAATCTACCTCGAGTTGTTGGAGAAGTGACTTTGTGATCTATATTCATTTTGGTGTGCGGTTGGAGAGATATATAATTGTAATATTTTGCGGTATCTTGGCTATAGATTTTGTTAGTTACCATTGACCGAGTAATATGATGAAGTGAAAATAGCTTCCTGAACCTTTGCTATTATTTTCATAGCCAGGATTTCACACAACATCAGAGTGATTCTTCTGGAGCGAAGTGGTTCTTCCTACGGGAACATCTACATTTCAAATTTTATAGAAAAAATGCCAGAAGATATATAATCATTGTTTCCTTCACAATAATTTGTGTAGGAGGAAAAAAGTTTTGGGAGAGGTCTGTATATTCGACCATATTAATACTTCTGCAATCATTGTTGCATTGTTATGAGAGCAACTCAGATCTGCTATCATTCATGTGCAGTTGTCAAAGTTTTACATTTCTTACATTGGAGAAATTGACTCGCATCACTCGGATTGCACCCCACAAATCACAGCTACCGTCAACAATATAAGTGTAGTACAATAACATGATGCCTTTCAAGCTCCAATTTAGATGCTTCAAGTCACCATGGCCTCCCATTCAGGAAAAAAAGTTTACAGTGCTCTTTGTTATGCATTTATTTAAAAGTCATAGTTAATGTTTAGCGTTTTCTTTTCATGTTGTTCTTTTGGTTAAGTTTGGTTATTGATTTTGTTATTTTCATTTAGGTGATTATTAGGAAAATTGTTAAAATTGTAAAAAAATTCCTTACGAACACATTTTCGGTGGAATCCGACGTTCGAGTAAGGTATATAACCATTGATCCTCAAAAGCCAAATTCCCTGAGCTAGCAGAATGATACTGGAGGACAGAGGCATTGGAGGCTGGAGGTCAGATATTGACCTCTCGTCAGTCACCAACGATGAGGCCGCACGAAGCTATGGTGGCACATTTTGTGGTGTGAGTGTGCTTTCAGTATTTGATGTCTAGTGTGATTCTTTTTCTGATTTCCTGTTGTGCGTTGAATAAGTGAAATGTTCACATTGAGGGGGGAACATGATCAACATGATCCAATGTTCCATTTTTAGTTTTTCAGTTGAGTATGTGGCTATTCCTATTTCCCCAAATGTAAAAACATAGTAAAAAACAAATAACACAGTGAAACACAGCATTATGAGGCTTGATGAGGTAGAACAGTCAGATGTGTTCCTGTTCGTACCTAGGTTTGTGGTTAGCCTGCTAAAAACCATTGAAGGCTATTCATATGTGTTCCTTCTTGAGTTCCCACACTGCTAGGTCAGATGTGTTCCCTAGAGTGACTGGTTGATAAGCAGATGATTCTTGAGCGTGTTCCCATCGTAATCGGTCAGATGTGTTCCCGATAGTACTTGGTTGATAAGAAGTTGATGTGTTCCTTCTTCTACCTTCAGTTTGAGTGTGTGCCAAGATAATGAGCACGCAGAGGTGGTAGGCTGTGTTGTCCACTCAAAATTCACTGCTCTGATAAAAGTAAAATTTCAAAATTTTAAGTTATGAGTGTTTTTCTCTAAAGTGCCTAAGTCGTGAAAATTGATAAAAACTGTGTTTTGGGTCATTTTGTATGTATTTCGGGCCTGTCGGACATTTTTGTCCCACCTATCCCAAGTACGAAAATGCATTCTGTTCCCCGATCGGTGAAAATCCCTGAAGTTGTTCCATTTTCGGGCCCGTCGGAACTTTTTGTCCCAAGTGTCCCAAAACTTTTTGTGCGAGATGTTCCATTTTCGGCCGAAACACCCGAACCGCGTACTTCACACTTTCTTGTTCCAAATGTCCCAAATCAAAAAGTGCAAGTTGTTCCATTTTCGGCCGAAACACCCGAACTGTGTCCTTCGCGCGTTTTCGTCCCAAATGTCCCAAAATGCATTTGTGCGTCTTCTCCCTATTTCACCCGAATCGGCCGAGCCGCGTGATTCGTGCATTCCCGTCTCACATGTCCCAAGCGTACCAAGTGTCATTCGTGCTTATTTTTCCCGTTCTACCCGAATTTCATGCTTATTCAAATTGGTGGTTATGTATTAAATGCACATTCATGGCCTTTCTCTCTCCTAAACGGCTATTTAACGAGCATTTCCCCTTTGCATTTTTCGCACTACTTCCATGCTATCTTTTGCTCGAACCCTTGCAATTTGCAAACCTGCGCGTGTTCCCCTCCCTCTGTAATTCCTTTCCAAGTTTGGTTTGCGGCTCTGTCCTCCTGGCTACTATCAATATGAAGATCAAATTTTAGGGACAGGAGCAAATTTCTCCACTTGAGTCTTCCGTTCGCAATATTGGGGACAGCGAAGCTCGTCATCTTGATTTCAGTGATTTCTGGGCAAGAATGGCGGACGCAAACCCTACACCAATGGCGCAGATGATTCACGATAGTGGTTTGGATTTTGATGGAGGTTTCCCAATCTCAGTACAGTGTGCTGACACCGTGCTTTCATGCGGAGCTCACTTCCACCCCGTTTCGAGTGAATTGACCAATATACATGGGGAACTCATTGCCAAATTGGATGCTGCCATCATTAGCACTGCTCTGAGGATTCCAAAGATGGATAATGCCATAGGTCGTTTTCCCAGGATCAAGCACAGGCCCTGTTCGACCAAGACAGTGACAAATATAAGGCACGAATGGCGAAGTCCTGGCTGAAGAACCCTAATAAAGGAGCTTCTCGTCTGACCAAAACCCTCTTCCAAGCAGATTTCAATGAAGAGTTGTCAGACTTCATAATCTTGCTAGCTCGGGTCATGGGTTTGTCCTCTACCAACGAATTTTCACTTCTAGATGTGCCCGCTCATCAGCATGGTGTGTGAAGGAACACAAAATATCAATTAGGTGGAAATCATAAGCAATGAATTTGACAGAGCAGCTGTCCAATGTGTAGCAAACGAAGAAGTTCTATTTGGACATCGTACGCTGATGTATACCCTGGCAGTGTCACGGCAATGGTCTTGGTTTTTTCTTACATCGATGCTCACAAAGATGATCCAGTATATGCTTACTACCCGCAGTTCACCCTGGAGACCAGCAATCATAATTTCAAAAGGGTCAATGATGCTTTCACCATGTACGTGGTCAAACTGCTCGAAAGGTGATACTACTAGAACGTTTTTAGATGAAGCCATGAACCTGATATCGCACATATGATGCTTATTTCATCCAATTCAGGAAATTTTCTTATATCAGGCTTGCTGGATATGAGAGCACTCCTCTGCGGCTTCCCATGTTCTACAATGATAAAATGGTCCTTGATAGAAATATGCAGGCAACTAGACAAGTTGCACAGAACTTGTAGAGATAAGAAGATTTCTGGCTTGCACTTTCCCATCTCTCTGGGAAACTACACTTGCAAAACAGCTCCGGATGCTCAGAACATAGAGAGAGCCCTGGTACCTATCATCGTTCATTTCTTCAAGCCAAGAACCTACTTTGACTTGAAGAATTTTTATTGAACAGAACATCAAGATAATCTACCATCATAGGGGCAGATACAGAAGACTACTGGGCTAACTCTGTAGATGATTTTGGAGGCCAGGAGAAGTCATTGTGGTAGGTTCTCCCTATAATTGATCCAAGAACTCGGTCTATACCAAGTTCCTGAAGGTCTCCAGGATGACAATTCTGATCTATACTCGTATGAGTATGAAAATGTGATTAAGCACACTCCTTTGGAGGACCTGGATTGGAATAGGAAAGAGAGGGTATGATCTGGCTAAGATCCTTGCTCTAGTCTTAGTCAAGACTAAGGTCTGGTTTGACAGGATGGTTCAAGAATTCAGGAGGCATTCAGGAGAATCCTCTTCTAAGGATGTTTCAACACCAAGAAGAGAAGAATCTATTCCAAGGTCAGAAACACCAGTGAAGACCCCTCCTGCTTCATCAATACAAGGACCTGTGGCTTCTACTCCATCCACACAAGTGTACCAGAAAAAGCTCAAGGAGGTTAAGAAGGAGCCCTGTGGAAAAGTGACCCTCAAAGAAAAGCAGGTACAGTTTCCTATGGGACCAGAGAACATCATTGTTCTCAGTGAAAGTGAAGAAAGCTAAATACCAACTCTTGCAAGTGCTCCTGAAGATCTAATTGATAAAGATAAAGAAATCTAGAGCACTGAGCTTTCAGGTGATGTTGACTCTTTTTCCGCAATTGCCCCAAGTGCCCCACTCACTTCTCAACTCGAGTCAATAGCTGCACAGACCTTGAGTGTCATGAGCTCTCTGTCTCCTTGGTCCCTTTTCCCCTCCTGCTGATTCCTCTTCCTCTTTTACGTGGGTGCAACCTTTGGTTGACAAAAGGAAGAGGAAATTTGCCTCCCAAAGCTCAGGACCAAATTTTGATGCCGTTGCAGCCTTGTTGGGCACCACTCCTTCTCGTGCCAAGAGAGCCAAGGTTACCTCTAGAATAGTATCTGATGCTCAAGGTCAACAATTCCTGGAGATTGCCAAGCCTACAAACGATATAAATCAGAGTAGGACTTGTAGGTATCTGACTTAGAGCTCTCGAGAATCCCAATGGGAGAGTCTACCCCTGAAGGTGAAATTCACAACCTCCAGGAAACAGTCACAAGAGTCATTGGGAGGGTAGAGCAAGGGCAAAAAACTATTGAACAGTTGGAAGATTAGGCCCAGGTTCTCATAGGTTTCATCAAGTCTCTGTTGTCTAAGGACAAAGTTATAGACCCTACCCCATTGACTACTCTCCCCGCCCTCCTGTAAAATCTAAGCCAAGATGAAGTGCAGAGTATCAAAGATATGCACAAGTATTCTGTCTATGGCAGAGCTATTGAAGCCCTGGTGGATGACATGCTTGTTGCTGGATTAAACTTCATCGACGAAGCTTTCAAACTCCATGAAAAGGTGAGAAATGTACAACTGAAGCTCTCCTCCACTATCAATATCATGGATAAAGAGCTCAAACTCTGGATCAGTTGCATAGTAGACCTCCGACTCATGGTACAAGCAGATGAGAACGTTCTATTGGTGAGTAAAGTCTTTGAGGATGCAAAGGATAATCTGTCAAAGTCCTGGGTCCTACAGTGTGGAGTGGAAGATCAGAGTCCTAGAGGAGGCTTTGGGAGAACTGAAGAACAGTTGGCAGAAGGGTGAAGCTTTTAAGACACTGGTGGTCTCTGCTTTCAAAGATATACACTGTCATCTTCAGGATGAGACTTCTGGTACTTCCCTTTCCTTGTAAGAAATCAAAAGCTCAATTTAGAGTTTTTGCCAAAGATAAACCTATTCAAGGAAAGTTCCATCTCCAAGGAGAAAATGAAGGAGATTTTGCTCTCTTCAATCTGCCATTGAAGAAGCAAATAAAGATTATCATACTCATGTCGAGTTTGATAATGATACGGAGAAGTGTCTTGGATTTTGGACTCAGTCTACGACCAACACGTCAGTCCCTTGTGGCAGAGACATAGTTGAGGCGTTAAAGAAGTTCAGGCAGTGGATTCTGAAGTCAGTGGGTCCCTCTCAGTGACTGGCCACCTGTCTTCTTCCCCATTCTTTTCTCTTCTTCCCTTTCTTTTCCATTTTCTTTGTAAAAGGTTGAGGTATTGTGGTTGGAAGTCCTTAACTATTCTTTTTTAAAACAAACGGTTACAAAGAGTAAACTAAATTGTAAGCTATATAATGGCATTTCTATGCCATTCAGAAGGAGGAAGAACTTGGCATATTTTTTGAAAGTGTAAATAGATTACAAAGAAATCAATACAGAAGGAATTTTCCATTCTTTGTCTATTTGATCTCTGTTATTCCTAAGTTTTCGTTCATTTTCTTTGTGAAGTATCATTTGTCTCAAGTTCGTTAGTCTTACCGATTGCATACTCTTCAACTTTGCAAGCTCGGTGATCTTGTATAAGCAAGAAGGAACTTTGTGTCCTTGATTAATGAATCTGTGGTTAAGAAACTTTGTGTTCTAAGGCAGGTGTTATTTTCAGAAATTTGTGTCTTTAAATTCCATCTTATTTATTCAATACAAATGATCTTGTTTCAATTCACTGTGACTTTCGCATACATAAAGAATTACTCTGATATCTATAATTCTGCCATGTTGCCTTTCTACTCTTTCCCATACTCTCATTTCCTCAGTCCTTTTGTAATTGATGATCTTCATAGAAAACACTTTCATGATATCCAAGTTTAACCAACAAATCATGTCTTGTACATTTGTAAATAAGTTTGGTTTCTGAATAAGGGAACCTCTCCCGTTAAAGAGGAGGGACTTCTTGTCCCCTGATTGTTGCTCTTCGTAAAGTCCTATCTGATGACCAATAGTTTTTGGCAACTCCGCTGGGGAAAATCATATTCCAGTTCTTGTAATTTTTGATCATCTTTTGATCTGGTGACTCCGTGTTTTACTCGTGGGAGAAGGACCCTTGGTATTGAAGACTCTCAGTTTCAGCTTTTGGAGCAGCAGGGTTTTCCTTTCCCTTCAACAAGAAATAGAAGAACTCGTTCAACAAGCACTCCACCTATTCAAGATAGAAGTCCTATGGGTGGCATTCCTTCAGAGCAAGCGAGCCCTAATCTGCGAGCTTTGATTCTTGTTGGTGTTGCAGTTCCTCTCCAAGCCGTTTTTCCAAGGATGGCGGCGCCATTACCATGGGGTCATCGTGTCAGGCCCCTTGCCCTTCCTCAGCCTTTGCATGAGTTACCCAGAGGTAACCGGAAGAACTTTCCTAAGTTCAGAGGTGATGGCAAAGTGCATCCAGATGAACACATCGCAGCCTTCATTGTTGAATGTGGAGTCCTAGGAGTTGAGCATGAAGACGTCTTCGTGAGACTGTTCATTGTGACATTACAAGATAATGCTTGCTGATTGGTTTCTACCACCTTCCAACCGAGTGCTATCACCGACTAGGGCACAATGAGAACTCAGTTTGAAAACCGTTTGAAACCAGCAGAAGATGTACATGCCTTGCTTGCCCAAATTTCTCAGATAAAGAAAGATTCAACAGAACCCCATGAGAGAATTTGTGGCCCGGTTCAACAAATTGATCAATAAAATTCCGTAGCCTACCCGACCTGTTGATCAAATTCAAAAATGTTTCTTCCTAAATGCTCAATCGCCCAAAGTTAGTTATTGCACTAAGAAGGGCTAATCTCGCAACATTGGTCGAGGATCAAACTCTCACTGTTAGTATCGAGGATGACTTGATGATGTCAGGGAAGTTGAGAAGAGACCCTCCCAAATCTAAGTCTGATACTTCTTCCTCTTCCACCCCTGGACCTAATGCTGATCCATTAGTTCAGAAGATTGCGAATGATGTTATTGTTATAAAGAAACAATTGGCTCAATATGCCCCTTATGCAGATGTATCCAAGAAGGAATTTCTCAGCCCAGAAATCGTTTACCCTCCTTCTCAAACAAAACTAGCACTTGAAGGACCTCCTATTAAAGTTCCTGTGAATGCAACCTGTGAGGTTGAAGAGCCAGATGATGATGAGGAGGACAATGAAGCTTGCGAGGAGTATGCGGAGGAATTTGATGATGAGGTAGAAGAACTTGAGGGATCTCGGGTTAATTTCTCTACCACTGAGGGCATCGATGATGGAGATGATTATGATGAAGGGGTAGCAGACATGAATAGCGAATCATTTACTGTCATGACTCGAGAACAAACACATCAAAGGGAGAAAGTAACATAGCCCATAAAGAAATCTAAGGAGCAGTCAGCAACTATTCCTGTAATTGCAAAAAGAGGATCTCCTATCCCTACTTCATCTACACCAAAGGTGAGTCTTGTCAATCCTACTAGTAAAGTTCCTTCTTTTTCTCCTAAAGTTGATAAGCCTAGAATTTCAAGTGATGATGGTGCATCAACTTCTGGGTCTTTTGATATTATTGATCATCTTAAAAAGACTAAGGTTCAAATTTCAGAGGCTGAGTATTACCAAACCCATCCCAAAGCTTTTGCCAAAATGATTCAATTTGTTAATTCCCATTCCAAAACCACTTCTAAAGGCCTTTTACCTACTCCTTCTCCTGCACCATAGCCTAGTCTGGTAGTTGCTGTCACCTCGCTTGGTGAAAAAATTAAACCATTTTATGTAACACTTCTTATAGTTGGTCATAGGCTCAGTAATTGTGTCATTGACTCAGGAGCCTCAGATAACGTAATGCCTGCTAAAGTAGCTCATGCTTTAGGCCTGACCCTCACATGCACTTATGGGTCTTGTTACTCCATGGAGAGTAAAGAAGTTCCCCTGGTCAGGAGAATTAAAGATGCACAAGTGGCTTTTGCTGCCTTGCCTGAAAAGAAAGTGTTGGCTACCATCTTAGTAGCAGATATCCCTCCTTCGTATGGGATGTTGCTAAGTAGGAACTTCTACAAAGATGTGGGTGGAGAAATCCAAATGGACTGGTCACATGCACTCGTACCTGTCAATGGACAAATGAAGAAGTTGATGCCTGAGAAGCAATCCGAGTATATTGTGCAAAAAAACGGATGATCCTAAAGAACAAATACTCTATGAGGATATGGGTCATGGCAATTAACATGATTATTTCCCCTGATGAAATCCAACTTCCCAGAATGTCACCTAAAGATCCTAATGGTATTTGGATTTTAGAGTTTGATGGAATTTGTTCCTCAGCTGGTTCTGGAGCTGGTGTCTTGCTAGTGTCACCTGAAGGATGCCTACATCCTTTTTCATTTAAGTTGCAGTTTGAAAATACTAATAACACAGCAGAGTATGAGGCTCTCATTCTTGGATTGCAAGTGGCCAAAGAACAAGGTGTGAAGAATCTTCTAGCTCATGGTGATGCAGAACTGATTGTAAAGCAAGTGAGAAGCCTTTTCCAGGTAAAAAATGGGAGGCTGAAACATTACCGGAATCAGGTTTGGGATTCCATTGAATTCCTTGATGCTTTCTCCATTGAGGCAATACCTAGGGAGAAAAACAGCAGGGCTAATTCACTAGCAGTCTCAGGGTCACTACTGATTCCTCATCCTGATTTCTCTTAGGATAAGTTCACCATTGAGATGGTCCATCGGCCTAGTGTACCTGATAATGCCAATAACTGGCAGGTCTTCAATAATGATCAACATTTGCTCTCCTTCCTGGAACTCAAGGGTAATTTCGAACAGCTATATTTTGAGGGAAGTGATAACCTACCTCGTGAGAATGTGCCCTTTGACCAAGCAGTCACCCAAGGGGAAGAAACATATCAAGATGGATGCATCAATCTCAAAGGAAACAAGATTCCTAAAGGTTTGGTGAGTTTGGAGGAATTATTTGATAAACATGACAGGTATGTGAAATCTAAAGCTTCTACTGGACCTCAGCAATCAGCTGAGTATGATAAGATTGATATTGGGAGTTCTAATTACCCTAAGCTAGTAAATATTGGAAAATGTTACACAACAGATGAGAGGAGAAAAGCAATTGATCTTCTAAGAAGGTATAAGGATGTTCTCACTTACTCTTATGAAGATTTGAAAGCTTTCAAACCAAAAGATATGCAGCACTCTATTCCTCTTAAGCCTGGAATTAAGCCTTTCAAGCAGAAACAGAGGAAATACAACCCCAAAATAGTTGACACCATCTTTCAGGAGATACAGAAATTGTTGAAGGCTAAAATTATTTTTCCTATTCACCATTCAACATGGATTGCAAATATTATGCCTGTCAGGAAGAAAAATGGTGAGATTCACATCTCTGTTGATTTCAGGAACCTGAATCAGGATTCTCTGAAAGATAATTATCCTTTTCCCCATGATGGATCAAGTATTGCAAATAGTAACAAGATCTGAAATGTTATCTATGCTTGATGGATTTTCTGGATATAATCAGGTAGAGGTTGATACTGTAGATCAACATAAAATAGCTTTCATTACTCCTTGGGGCACCTTTACTTACAAGAGAATGCCTTTTGGGCTTATTAATGCTGGTGCCACTTTCCAGAGAGCTATGGATCTGGCTTTTGGAAGCTTAAAAGGGAAGTGTATTATCATCTACCTTGATGACTTGACAGTGTTTTCCAAGACAAGAGCGGATCATTTTGATCACCTAGAGACAGTTCTGCTGAGATGCAGAGAGCATGGGATCTCTCTGAACCCTAAAAAATCTATCTTTTGTGTCAATGAGGGAAAGTTATTAGGGCACATCGTTTCCAAGGATGGTATTAAGATTGATCCTGAACGAGTTCAAGCCATCCAGCAAATTCCTCTTCCAACTAGTAAAAAGGGCATGCACTCCTTCTTCGGTAAGATCAATTTCTTGAGAAGATTCATCCCTGATTTTGCAGAATTAACTTTGAATATTTCTCAGATGATGAAAGGGAAGCAAACATTTAGTTGGTCTTCTGAAGGAAAGGAATCCTTTGAAGGTATCAAGAGAGCTATTGCTAAAACTCTAGTTTTGTCCTGTCCTGATTTTAATAAAGATTTCATCATCTATTGCTATGCTACAGATAATACCTTGGCTGCTGTGTTAACTCAAGAAGACTCTAGTGAGCATGAGCTACCAATCGCGTTCATGAGTTATATTCTAAAAGATCACGAGTTGAAATACACCATGATGGAGAAACATGCTTTTGCAGTGGTTAAAGCTGTCAAGTAGTTTCGCTTTTACATCCTCAACTCTCATTCCATGGTATTGGTTCTGGATACAACTGTTAAGTCAATCCTCACAAAACAAGAATTTGGATCCAAGAGAGGGAACTGGGTTGCTAAGGTCCAAGAGTATGACATTGACATCAAGCCGACCAAGCTGGTTCATGGGAAAGGTCTTTGTGAGCTCATTGCTGAAGGAGCCAAACATGAGTTGCTGGAGGAGAAAGTTGACCTTCCTACTGTTCTGTTCCTTAGTTCAGTTGACGAATGGTATGCTGACATCGCCCATTTTCTCACCTATGGGGAATTCCCCTCTCATTTAACTGCTAAAGAAAAGAGGAATGTTAAATTGAGGTCAGTGTAATATGTATTATGGGAAAAATGCTTTGTTCAAGCGTGGCTTAGATGAGAGATTTTTGAAGTGTGTGGACAAGGAACAGCAGAGAAAGTTGCTCTCAGCTTTTCATGATCAGGCATGTGGAGGGCACTATTCATCAATGGTTACAGCTCATAAGATACTCCGTGGAGGATAATACTGGGCCTTCCTTGTTCAGAGATGCATCAATGTGGGTGGATAAATGTGAGGCTTGTCAGACCTTTTGTGGGAAGACCTAAATTGGCTTCTTTGCCTCTCAAGCCAGTTGTGATTGAGGAACCATTTCAACAGTGGGGTTTGGACTTCATTGGTACACTTAATCCTACTTCTAGTGCTGGACACACTCATGTACTAACTGCCACGGACTAATTTCACCAAATGGGTGGGAGCTATTCCAATCAAGAGCACTACTTCTGAAGTGGTATGTAGCTTCATCAAAGAGAACATCTTGGTAAGGTATGGTGTACCTAACAAGATTGTAACAGATAATGCCTCGAATTTCTCTTTAGATAAGACAATGGACTTCTACTATGGGTATGGCATTTCTTTGGCTCACTCTTCAGATTACTACCCTCAGGGCAATGGGCAAGCGGAATCTACTAACCAAAAATTTGGTGACTATTATCAGAAAGTTAGTAAATGAGTCTCAACGAAACTAGCACAAGAAGCTCTATGATGCTCTTTGGGCAGAAAGGATTACACCAAAGAGAGCTATTGGGATGTCTCCTTTTTAAGTGGTATATGGAGTAGAAGCTCAATTGCCAGTGACAGTGGAACTGCCAGCCTTGCACCTAATGAAGGCTATTGAAGATACTAGTTTCAGAGATGCTCTGGACAAGAGAATTATGTATCTGTGCAAACTAAATGAGGAAAGATTGATGGTTGCTGATAGGATATCTGTTCATCAGCAGAAGGTAAAGGTCCTGTTTGACAAGAAAGCTAGGTTCAGAGATTTCAAAGTTGGAGACACCGTGCTGTTATGGGACAAAAGACATGAACCTCGTGGCAGCCATGGAAAGTTTGATTCCCTATGGCTTGGACCTTTCAAGATCAGACACTTTGCTAGTGAGAATTCCTTTTATCTTAATTACATGGATGATTCTCCTCTCCCACTTCCTTATAGTGGGCAATATCTCAAGTTGTTCAAGTCCTAGGTGATTAGGGAGTCCCTTGTATATTCTGTACAGTGTTTTTGTTTTTTCTTTCCTTTTCTATTTTGGTGTAGTTGTCCTCTGTATTGGTCTGTTTTTGACTCCGTGGCCCAATGGATAAGGTATTGATCTGCTTCTCCTGAGTTTGTCTAAGTTCTTGCCTTGTCTCATTCCTTGAATTTATGTCAAGTCATCCGCAGAAGGAGCCAGCTGTTGTCCACTCAAAATTCCCTGCTCTGATAAAAGTAAAATTTCAAAATTTTGAGTTATGAGTGTTTTTCTCTAAAGTGCCTAAGTCGTGAAAATTGAGAAAATCTGTGTTTTGGGTCATTTTGTATGTATTTCAGTCCTGTCAGACATTTTTGTCCCGCCTATCCCAAATACGAAAGTGTATTATGTTCCCCGATCGGCTGAAATCCCCGAAGTTGTTCCATTTTTGGGCCCGTCGGAACTTTTTGTCCCAAGTGTCCCAAAACTTATTGTACGAGATGTTCCATTTTCAGCCGAAACACTCGAACTGCGTACTTCACACTTTCTTGTTCCAAATGTCCCAAATCAAAAAGTGCAAGTTGTTCCATTTTCGCCCGAACCGGCCGAGTCGCGTACTCCAGAACTTTTTGTCCCAAATGTTCCAAGTTCAAACAGGCCTTTTGTTCCATTTTCAGCCGAAACACTCGAACCGTGTCCTTCGCGCATTTTCATCCCAAATGTCCCAAAATGCATTTGTACGTCTTCTCCCTGTTTCGCCCGAATTGGCCCAGCCGCGTGTTTCGCGCATTCGCGTCTCACATGTCCCAAGCGTACCAAGTGTCATTCATGATTATTTTTCCCACTCTACCCGAATATCATGCTTATTCAAATTGGTGGTTATGTATTAAATGTGCATTCATGGCCTTTCTCTCTCCTAAACAACTATATAACGAACATTTGCCCTTTGCATATTTCGCACTACTTCCATGCTATCTTTTGCTCGAACCCTTGCAATTTGCAAACCTACACGTATTCCCCTCCCTCTGTAATTCCTTTCCGAGTCTGGTTTGCGGCTCTGTCCTCCTAGCTACTATCAATATGAAGATCAAATTTCAGGGACATGAGCAAATTTCTCCGCTTGAGTCTGCCGTTCGCAATATTGGGGACAACGAAGCTCGTCATCTTGATTTCAGTGATTTTTGGGCAAGAATGGCGGACACAAACCCTACACCAATGGCGCAGATGATTCACGATAGTGGTTTGGCTTTTGCTAGAGGTTTCCCAATGTCAGTATAGTGTGCTGACACCGTGCTTTCATGCGGAGCTCACTTTGACCCCGTTTCGAGCGAATTGACCAATATACATGGGGAAATCATCGCCAAATTGGATGCTGCCCACCATTAGCACTGCTCTAAGGATTCCAGAGATGGATAATGCCATAGTAGTTTCCCGGGATCAAGCACAGGCCCTGTTCGACCAAGACAGTGACAAATATAAGGCACGAGTGGCAAAGTCCTGGCTGAAGAACCCTAAGAAAGGAGCTTCTCGTCTGACCAAAACCCTTTTCCAAGCAGATTTCAATGAAGAGTTGTCAGAATTCATAATCTTGCTGGCTCAGGTTATGGGTTTGCCCTCTACCAATGAATTTCACTTCTGGATGTGCCCGCTCATCAGCATGGTGTGCGAAGGAACGCAAAATATCAATTGGGCGGAAATCATAAGCATGAATTTGACAGAGCAGCTGTCCAATGTGCAGCAAACGAAGAAGTTTTATATGACTTCGTACCTGATGTATACCCTAGCAGCGTCATGGCAATGGTTTGGCTTTTCTTACATCGACGCTCACAAAGATGATCCAGTATATGCTTACTTCCTGCAGTTCACCCTGGAGACCAGCAATCGTAATTTCAGAAGGGTCAACGATGCTTTCACCATGTACGTGGTCAGACTACTCGAAGGTGATACTGCTAGAAGGTTTTCAGATGAAGCCATGAACCTGATATCTCAATATGGTGCTTATTTCATCCAATTTAGGAAATTTTCTTATATCAGGCTTGCTGGCTATGAGAGCACTCCTTTGCGGCTTCCCATGTTCTGCAATGATAAAATGGCCTTGATAGAAATATGCAGGCAACTAGACAAGTTGCACAGAACTTGCAGAGATAAGAAGATTTCTGGCTTGCACTTTCTCATCTCTCTGGGAAACTACACTTACAAAATAGCTCTGGATGCTCAGAACATAGAGAGAGCCCTGGTACCTATCACCGTTCATTTCTTCAAGCCAAGAACCTGCTTTGACTTGAAGAAGTTTATTGAACAAAACATCAAGATAATCTACCATCATAGGGTAGATACAGAAGACTATTGGGCTGACTGTGCAGATGATTTTGAGGCCAGGAGAAGGCATTGTGGCAGGTTCTCCCTGCAATTGATCCAAGAACTCGGTCTATACCAAGTTCCTGAAGGTCTCCAGGATGAAAATTCTGATCTATACTCATATGAATATGAAAATGTGATTAAGCACACTCCTTTGGAGGACCTGGATTGGAACAGGAAAGAGAGGGATGATCTAGCTGAGATCCTTGCTCCAGTCTTAGTCAGGACTAAGGTCTGGTTTGACAGGATGGTTCGAGAATTTAGGAGGCATTCAGGAGAATCCTCTTCTAAGGATGCTTCAACACCAAGAAGAGAAGCATCTATTCCAAGGTTAGAAACACCAGTGAATACCCCTCCTGCTTCATCAATACAAGGACCTGTAGCTTCTACTCCTTCTTCATCCACTCAAGTGTACCAGAAAAAGTTCAAGGAGGTTAAGAAGAAGCCTGCGAAAAGTGACCCTCAAAGAAAGCAAGCAGAGTTGCCTGTGGGACCAGAGAACATCATTGTTCTCAGTGAAAGTGAAGAAAGTGAAATACCAACTCTTGCAAGTGCTCCTGAAGATCCAGCTAATAAAGATAAAGAAATCCAGAGCACTGAGCTTTCAGGTGATGTTGACTCTTCTTCCGCAATTGCCCCAAGTGCCCCACTCACTTCTCAACTCGAGTCAACAGCTGCGCAGACCTTGAGCGTCATGAGCTCTCTGTCTCTTGGTCCCCTTGCCCCTCTTGCTGATTCCTCTTCCTCTTTTGCGTGGGTGCAACCTTTGGTTGACAAAAGGAAGAGGAAATTTTCCTCCCAAAGCTCAGGACCAAATTTTGATGCCGTTGCAGCCTTGTTAGACACCACTCCTTCTCGTGCCAAGAGAGCCAAGGTTATCTCTAGAATAGTATCTGATGCTCAAGGTCAACAATTCCTGGAGATTTCCAAGCCTACAACGGATAAATCAGAGCAGGACTTGCAGGTATCTGACTTAGAGCTCTCGAGAATCCCAATGGGAGAGTCTACCCCTGAAGGTGAAATTCACAACCTCCAGGAAACAGTCACAAGAGTCATTGGGAGGGTAGAGAAAGGGCAACAAACTATTGAACAGTTGGAAGAACAGGCCCAGGGTCTCACAGGTTTCATCAAGTCTCTTTTGTCTAAGGAAAAAGTTTTAGACCCTACCCCATTGACTACTCTCCTGCCTCCTGTAATTCTAAGCCAAGATGAAGTGCAGAGTATCAAAGATATGCACAAGTATTCTGTCTATGGCAGAGCTATTGAAGCCCTGGTGGATGACATGCTTGTTGCTGGATTAAACTTCATCGATGAAGCTTTCAAACTCCACGAAAAGGTGAGCAATGTACAATTGAAGCTCTCCTCCACTATCAATATCATGGATAAAGAGCTCAAACTCTGGAGCAGTTGCATAGTAGACCTCCGACTCATGGGACAAGCAGATGAGAATGTTCTGTTGGCGAGTAAAGTCTTTGATGATGCAAAGGATAATCTGTCGAAGTCCTGGGTCTACAGTGTGGAGTGGAAGATCAGAGTCCTGGAGGAGGCTTTGGGAGAACTGAAGAACAGTTGGCAGAAGGGTGAAGCTTTCAAGACACTGGTGGTCTCTACCTTCAAAGATATACACTGTCATCTTCAGGATGAGACTTCTGGTACTTCCCTTTCCTTGCAAAAAATCAAAGCTAATTTCAGAGCTTTTGTCAAAGATAACCTATTCAAGGAAAGTTCCATCTCCAAGGAGAAAATGAAGGAGATTTGCTCTCTTCAATCTGCCATTGAAGAAGCAAACAAATATTATCATACTCATGTCGAGTTTGATAATGAGATGGAGAAGTGTCTTGGATTTTGGACTCAGTCTACGACCAACACGTCAGTCCCTCGTGGCAGAGACATAGCTGAGGCGTTAAAGAAGTTCAGGCAGTAGATTCTGAAGTCAGTGGGTCCCTCTCAGTGACTGGCCACCTGTCTTCTTCCCCATTCTTTTCTCTTCTTCCCTTTCTTTTCCGTTTTCTTTGTAAAAGGTTGAGGTATTGCGGTTGGCAGTCCTTAACTATTCTTGGTTAAAAGAAACGGTTACGAAGAGTAACTGACTTGTAAGCTATATAATGGCATTTCTACGCCATTCGGAAGGAGGAAGAACTTGTCATATTTTCTAAAAGTGTAAATAGATTTCAAAGAAATCAATACAGAAGGACTTTTCCATTCTTTGTCTATCTGATCTCTGTTATTTCTAAGCTTTCGTTTATTTTCTTTGTGAAGATCATTTGTCTCAAGTTCGTTAGTCTTACCGATTGTATACTCTTCAACTTTGCAAGCTCGGTGATCTTGTATAACCAAGAAGGAACTTTGTGTCCTTGATTAATGAATCTGTGTTAAGAAACTTTGTGTTCTAAGCAGATGTTATTTACAGAACTTTGTGTCTTTAAATTCCATCTTATTTATTCAATACAAATGATCTTGTTTCAATTCGCTGTGACTTTCGCATACATAAAGAATTACTCTGATATCTATAATTCTGCATGTTGCCTTTCTGCTCTTTCCCGTACTCTCATTTCCTCAGTCCTTTTGTAATTGATGATCTTCATAGAAAACAATTTCGTGATATCCAAGTTTAACCAACAAATCATGTCTTGTACATTTGTAAATAAGTTCGTTTCTGAATAAGGGAACCTCTCCCATTAAAGAGGAGGGACTTCTTGTCCCCTGACTGTTGCTCTTCATAAAGTCCTATCTGACGACCAACAGGCTGTAAAGGAAGTGTGAAAGTTCTAATGTTACCATGTAAACATTAAGGGGGGGAATGTTAGGAAACTAATATTAATGTTTACATTATTTATGTATTCATTAAATACAAATGTTAGTAATTATATTATTGTTATATTAACAATAATATGTTGGTTGGAGTTGTTTTAACAACTCATATGATTTGAGTTGTGTATTGTTACAGGAGTAACAATCACAACTAAATAGTGTTAATTGTTATAACAACTCCCTATTTTGTTGGAGGTTGTTTTGGCTGTGTATATGGCTATATAATAGCCACATGTATATGAACATCTATAGAGAAGAATATTATATTATATTTGTGTTGAACTCCATTAATTGAGTAAAACCTGTGATAAAGCTCTTGCAATATCCATCAGAATCACCATGAATTCTGCTAACATAATTTTGACGGTCTCATTTAGGAAATGCATACCCCTATCACTAGTTAAGCTCAACGGGCATCCATACCTTGTAATAATATTTTCCAATAGAAACCTAGCTGTTGTAGCCATTGTACAATCCTTATTAGGTGCTGCTTTTTCCCATCTTGTCAAATAATCCGTGCAAGTGCTTACATAGCGTGATCCCATCCTACGTGTAGCTGGTGAAATGGGGCCTACAATGATCACATGCCTTGCAATACTCTTTGCAATCTTGATATAGGTTCTCCCACCATAACCCAGCTTATAGTATCTTACGCGCAGTGGAGTCCCTTGCATAGTGTCCACCTAAACTTCCTCCATGTGGCTCCTCCATAATAGCGAGGCGCTCATGTTCTAGCATGCACCGACACAACACTTCATCACGTCCTAGCTTGTAAAGATCACCACTAACCAACATGTAGGGTACGACGCATACAACTAACTGCTTCCTCTCTAATGATTTCATTCCTTCTGGCGCCACACCCATTTTGAGAAACATAATAATATCTTCTAAGTCTGAGGGTGCGCATCGTAACGTAAACAATTGCGCGTCTGGCATGATATCCTCAATGCTTTGTATGTCCTTTCCTGAGTTAATACTAGACAAGTCTTCGGGTCCAGAATTACTTTTTCCTGGCTTGATAGCCACTGTGAACTCAAATTCTTGGAATATCAGGTTCCATCAACATATGCGCCCTTGTAGAAAGGGCTTGTTTACTAAATATTTTAATGCCATGTGGTCAGTGTAGAATGCAAATGGTTTTGCCAGTAGATATTGCCTAAACCCTTGCAACACGTAGATCATGGATAGTGTTTCATGCTCAATAGTGGTGTAATTTTGTTATGCTGATGTTAACCTTTTTCTTGTAAAACACAAGGGATGGTCAATAACCCCTTCACCAGATTGTGCCAGTACTGCTCCAATGACTATACTAGAGGCATCCACATGAATGTGGAAAGGCTTATCCCAAACTAGGAAACAGAGTATGGGTGTTGTGACAAGCCTATCCTTCAAAGTGTTGAATTCCCTCTGCTATGCCACTCCCCGATGAAAATCACTCTTGTGTCTAAGAAATTCCTCCAGGGGCCCGGTGATCTTGGCATATCCCTTGATGAACTTCCTGCAGTAACCTGTATGCCCAAGGAATCCACGCATGATGCTTTGGCTAGTAGGATCCCCTAAACCCACATTCTACAACCTTGGTGGGATCTACTAGTAAGCATTCCTTGCATATGATATGTCCCAATAAGGTTCCAAATGGGGTATAAAAGACACACTTCTTGATGTTGAGGGATATCCTCAACTTCCGACATCTTTTAGACATTAGTCTTAAGTTATCACAATGGTATTTGACTAGACCATACATGTCCAATCATCTAAATAGACCTGAAGAAATTTATCGTTGAAGTCCTTAAAGGATTGTACTATAATACGTGAGAACACAATAGACACATTCTTCAACCCAAAAGGCATGACCGTATAGGCAAAACTTCCCCATTCAATGGAAAAAGTTTTCTTTCTCTAGTCTTCCTTTCCAATCCTCACCTGGTGGTACCCTGAGAACCCATCCGTGAAAGAGTAGAATTCATGCCCGACCACTCCTAAGATTTATTCAATAAATGGGGTTGCGAAGGGATCAATGACACATACTGCATTCAGGTCCATGTAGTCAACACAAATCCTTATCCTCCCGTATTTCTTGATACTGATGACCATTGGGATTATTCCTTCTAAATCTTCAACAACCTCAATGATACTTGACGCTACCATCTTGTCTATCTCCTCCTTGACCTATATGTGCAAATTTGGGTTCATCTGATATGGCCTCTTTCGGATCGGGTGCTCACCTTCCTTAAATTTTATCCTCATCTCCCCTAAGGAATGGTGGAAGCCTTTAAGTTTATGATACCCATGTGGGAACAAATCTTTGAACTCATGTAACAGATCAATGATCTTTGAGACCTCCTTCTACAACCAATAGTCTCCAATAATAGCTTCCTTGGGTTCTGCTTCTGACCCAATGTTAAGATTCTTCGTTTTTAGGGGCTCATGGTAAGTGCACGTCATTTCATCAACACTATCTATAACACCACACATACTTACAAAGAGGTTAACATCTAGACTTTGCATCTCCTCACCATCTATGACATAAACCATCTTCCCCTTTTCCTTTTCTATGCACACGCACTCAAGTTGTATCTCCTCAGATTCATCCTTGTTGAAGTGTGCCTCTAAACTGGGATCATCTAACAACTCTAGTAGTATGTCTTCTACCATGGCACTATCCCCCATTGTAAGGCACTTGATCACTTGTAATGCCTTATCCATAGATGGCTTTGTGCTCTAATATTCAGAAGCTTGGATGAGATCAATTGTCAGCTCCTGCCAATTTCCTGGTTGATGGCATGTTTCTGAGTGGATATACCATGTGTGTGCACAACCTTGTAGTGTGGTATATAGCTTATGCAGCCATGATGATGGTGGAAAGGCCTTTGTGTCTCCTACCCAGGCCTTCTCACAAGCTTGGATGTGGAGTGAGGCAGGCTCCTTGCCATGATATTATTGGATGACAATGGGCACATTACTTATGGAAAACCTTACAGAAAATGTGATTCTTACCTCACACCACTTCAGGAGATTATCCCGATGTGTAGCCCACCAACGCGTTGTAGTCCTGAGTAGGTTTTAATTGAGCATCCCTCTTCTTTCATCCTCACTTTCCCACTGAGTTTCCATGTCCCATAATAAAATTTCAGGGTATGCCCCTCCTAAGTAACTTGGCAGCTTCTTTCCTCCTAGGCACTTGAGTGAGTGCACCATGGTCACTCTTGTTATAGACCATCTCAATTTTCATCTAATTAACCCATGGGTCTCATGCACCCAATTTTCACATGCCATGCTTGTTGTATCACTCACAGACTGGGCATCCTTAAATTAAATAACTCCTTATGTCAGGTGAATTATCTCCGGGTCTCTGATGGAACACACATGAATTCTATCAAGGACCTCTTCTTACAAAGGTTTAGTGTAAGGCACAAAATTCCCATCCATCAAAGGGATGATGACCCGTTCTTCTTTATTCTCAAAACTGATAAATGCTTTGTTGAACCTTAGGTCAATGTTGTTCTTATAACACCATGGGTGCCCAAGAAGTGTTGGAAAATTGTCTACCTTGGTGAGCACCAAGACTTCGAAGTCTCCAGTAAACTTGGCCCCCTAAATGGTGATCACTGCATCCTTCAATACTCCAATGGACATTTCCCTAGTTTCATTTGCCATATACAACACATTTGAAGATGGATGTAATGCAGGCATTCACATTTGATGCCAGACATCTAATGTAAGAACATTAACTTCTACTCAAGTGTCAATCAATATGTTGCTCAACAACCAACCATCCACAACTACATTCAGTGTGATCTCTTTGTCATTGTCAAGGTTATAGGGAGGGAGGTTTTCATGCAATACCTACCTTTTGCGCTCTACTCCAGCATGTGTCATCTTCTCCCGTAGTAATTCTCCTAGCAAGGGAATAATATTCTCTTGCCTTAAAATTTTTCACACTTCCTTGACCTCATACAGATCCTTCTATGGAGCCTCAACATTCTTCCTCTACTCTAACTATCTTGACTGCTCCTTTAGACATTGGATCTCTCCTTGTAATCCCCAAATCACATCCATAGTCCCTTGATACACTTCTTTCTAATGAGCAGGGTCTAGATACTTCCCAGTGTACCACTTCTTCTCCTGAGACAAACAGTCCTTATGTCTTGGCATCTCCCTTAGCATGTGTAGCCTCTTCTCATGTCGTCACCAGCATAGATTCTAATCATGACTCACGTGCCACTACTCTAGGCATCCATTGTGGGTTTGCCTTATTTATACTCAGCATCCTAGTGCCTTTATCTTTATGGTGTTTTTGGCTCATATGTTCAAACATCTCAAGGACATTCCTCGTACTTATGTTTTTTTTCTGCACCACGAGAATTGCAACAAGTCAGGACACTCGCGAATGGATTGTAATGCTCTCTGCAGATTCGTAATTATAGTAGGTTCCACGCGGGAACTCACTTCTTCCTCCTACCGTGCAATTACTGAGACCACAGAATCCTCTACGGAAAACATCTACCACTACATGCCCTTCCATCCATATGCGCCCTTCATAGCGGTGATCATCATCCTTGGAACTGCTTTCAAGGCTAGTTTGGTGCACACCAAGATTAATAGCATCATGAATCTGGTCAATTATCTTGCAATCCTTGGTATCATGGGTCGTAGAGGTATATATCTTACAATAGAAAGAAATATTCTTGCGGATTATGTGTTCTAGTAGAGGGACAGTCTGTTTGCATCATGATCTTCATGTCAAAATTTCACAGTCTACCGCCATGCCGCACGTACCAACTTCTGAGGGGAAACTATCCTTTATATGCCCTTCCACTACATAATTTGTGCACCAAAGACCACTATGAACCTCATGTGCTGAGTTCACAGACAAATTCTCCAACTGTTTGGCCATTGCAGCAATTTTAGCCTCCAGAAAAGGACTCACACTGGTATCAACGATCCTAAAAGCTTCTGCAACATGCATGAAAGATTCCAGAGTCCTTGTACGTGGCTCTGTGAAATGTCTTGTATATGATAGTTCCCTTCTAAACAGTGTTATCAATCCCCCAAAAAATCATTGAGTGTGCTAAGAAGGGTGTATGTCATAGGATAGTCTTGATAAGAGATTTTTGAATCGTGCATCGTACTCTTGCACACTCTCTGCCATTCCTTATTGGATATCCTTCAGGGCAATGATGATTTTTGGCTTGAACTCAAGGATATGGAACTCTACTAAGAATGTGTTATTCATCACAGTGTAATCCATGACCATCTGGTTGGGGTCATACTTGTGGTATCAGCTATGTGCGTGTCCCTGCAATGTTGTTGCAAACTGACTTGCCTTTCACTCCTGGGTAGTGATCCCCTTCACGCGCTATAGTAATTCACACTTTTGCACATGCTTTGTAGCATCCTCAATACCTCTGTATTCTGGTAGGTGTAAAGACATCTAAAAAAATACTTACGGAGGTAGCTAAGGCCCTTGCCCTCCTAATCCAAAACCTTTGTTCCCTCTCGTGTTTCTTCCCACACCAGATCCACTGGATCCACCTAGTCTTGTGCCTCCAGAGTCCAACAGTTCCACCTCCATATCCTCATGTAGTCAGTAAATGGGCTTGAACTGGTCACACCTAATGTCCCCTACATCCCACTGAACTGCACGCTGATGGTTTGTGATATTGTCCCGCTGCCAGTTGTGTATCCCGCACCACTTCCAAATGCAATACCTAAACCTTGTGTATTTGCATTTTGTCTAAATATTACTCCAAATACGGGAATGATTTACACATCCATGGATGTTCCTAAACAAGAAATTATATTTGCTAGGTGTACCAATTGGTTACTTCCACTGATACTAACTGGATTAACAATACTTCTCCCTTGGTCTAGAAAACCAAGCGCTAGGGGTTGTTCGCTAGGTGGTTTTAGATACGTGCCGATAGCTCTCCTTTTTCCATGTGAAAAACTCTCATTAGAAGATAAAGGGGCTTCTCTCCCATGCTTGCCAAGATGGGGTAACAAAGATTTCTTAGGTTCCATGTCCTCTGCATGAACCTCAACTCCTTCCCACACTGTATGCCTCCATAGATCCATCACACTTACAACCTCGCATTGTCTAGCCATCTCCCTTTCACGAGCTTCATTATATTTGAGTTTTCTCTCTTCTCTCTCCTTTTTATCTGTAATTTCCGCCATCTTCCTCCACCCTAGCTTCCTCATCCAACACTCTGAGAAGCTTAACCTGCCATACGAAATGCCTCTAAACTTAGGGTAATGATCAATATCTTCATAGACAAAGGGACAACATGTAAAAACAATCCTCTAGGTTCCCTTAGGAATTCGAATTCAGCAACCTCTGGGACAATAATACGTGGAAATGGCATATTCTAAAGTATAATTGGTCTAGTACTCTCCTTTCCACCTAGTGATAAAAAGTATGTGCATCTAAGTCAGATCTGCATCCTGTAGCTTCTAGTAATCATCTTGGGTCCATACATGTGATATATAGTATCAGCTTGATCTGGATGCATATGTTGAAATCCATTCATATAATTCTACAAGAAAGTAGTAGAAGAAAGTTTCATACAACTCATGGTACAGGTGCTCTTCTACCCATCTACGTGCATCAAACTCAAGTCCTGCATTGAATCTTTGAGAAAAATCATCCTCTATGCTCATAAACCATGCTTGAACACTCTCTAAAGGTCAGGCACTCTAGTCATCACACATCACATGGAACCAAGATGTGGGTGTATCCATTTCTCACAATAACTTCGAAAAGAGGTCCTGACAACAAAACCAAGATGTATTCATTTTTATTCCCTTTCAAAGAACAAGGAAATCCCATATGCGTCGACCTATGCACCAAGCGGGCTCTGGGTGCTCACCTGAGGCACACGTGGGAGCCAAGCCCCTCCTTTATGTGAGTTCTTGTGAGAATACATTAATCAATGACATAAAAATTAAGTGAAGAGAAGGGTAAAAGAAACATGTATTCATTCTGAGAACTTAAGATGAGGCTTCTATATTAATGCATCCATTCAAACAATAAGAGAAACATCAAACAGATAACATAGTTCTGATTCATAATATAAAGGAAGATGCACTAGGCTTTACACCTACTCACATGAAATATATATAAAACTGATCCATATAGATATAAGTAACAACTGGAACCACATATATTCCTCATTGATCTTATGTTCAGTAACCACATTACATTTACTAAGGCCATAACAAGCCAATCGATATCATAGTGTAGACCAAGACTCATGCATCATAAATCCTGGACTATGTTTCCTTCATATTATAAAGAATGATCATTCAGAATTCATCCCTCTAGATATGTCATCATACTCCTAAAAGCCCTCCTAATACCCAATCCATATAACCCATTATTATATTCTGTAGATGGCTTCACCTCTTCAATCTCTATATGATGCTCAGCGACCACACACTCTTCTCCATGAATAGTCCCTTCTCTTCTACCCGAGCATCTTCTATATATAGCTTTAACATCCACTGCCATGACCTTTCTGAAGTAATAAATCAGATTGCTAAGTGTTCCAAGTGGTCCTTCAATGGGAGTATGTTTCTTCCAGACATGAGATCTCCATCATTCTACAATGATGACCTTTCTAGAATCCTTCCATCACATGGAATATTCCTTCCTTGAACACCGATTTTTTAGGTTAGCACCTTATCCACTCCGCTTGCGTCATTCGGGTCACATTTTTTTCATGTGCTGCTTCCGATATGCCAAATATGGCTAAGTCCTGAAACCCTTTTCTTTGCCTTATGCGCATGCACCAATGGGTTTTACTAAACCCTCCTACAACCCTTGTCTTGTGATACCTTCACCTTACGCATGCCCTTCTTCATATAGGTCTTGTGTGTTTGCACGCCTTCTTGTACTTAGCCAATATTTTGATGCCCAAAAACTTACAAAAATGTATTTGGCTTTGGGTATCATGCAATGAATCCAAAGAGTCTTTGACAACCTATGTTACAATTTATTCAGAAGAATATCCTCTAAAATTGAATACACAAATGCAAGTCTCCTTCTCAAAATCATCTATATACACAACTCCTTCACTAGATTGGAAATTTACTCTATTCGGGGCTATAATGGGACCTATCAATATGTCTCTCTGCAATCTCATGCAGAAAAAACTAGACATGTTACCAAATTTGGGCCAAACTTCCATTACATTAGCATAAGGGAGGCTATTATGAATTCCATACCACACATTTTTCCTTTTAGGAAAAAATACATAGTCTTTCGCTATTCCTCTTCAAATGACCAAAAGGCTCCTTTTATATTGTTTCCTAGCTCAAGTTGGACACAATTTGTAATGGACACACCGCATGATTTTTTTGTAGGTCTAGAAGTTTGAATCTCCTTGGAAGCACCTCATCCCATACTATGCACTTCACATTCTTTTTTAAAACTCGTTTAATCATTTTATCCGAAATTGTCCGTGGGCTGGCGGGAAGGTTGTTTTGGTTGACAATGTAATGCACATAGCGTAAGGTTGATATGCATTAAGGATAGACTAAGCAAGTACGGGTGCAAGATCTAGAGTAGAAATAGAAAACAAAGCAAGATGGCCAAAGACATGGGTTAATTAGTACTCTTTTCACTTAAGAACCATATTAATATTATTATGAGATCGAGACTAAATAATTTCCCAAAGTGTGTGATATTGTGTCTACACCTAGTTGAAAGGAGTGGCTTGCAAATTAGGAAGAATTATTTCAAGAACATGATACAAACTTGATAGAGAAGATAAAATGGGAAATGGATACTCAAAACAGGTAAGGATTCTTTGTGAAAGTGAATGCATCAAAATATAGAAGTGAATATCTCTTGGAGCAGGGCTAATAGCTTGTGAAGTTAGTGTGGGTAAGTGAACGTGAAATAAAAGCTCTTAACCTTCATTTTTATCATTAAAGGAAGTTTGAGCCACAACATGAATGATGATGAAGTTGATAATCAATGTTAATCATTGAGGCTCCTCATTGTTGACAAACAAGGTAAAAAAATAGTAAAATAGAAGTTGCACAATAGATTCTTTCTTTAATATGAGTTTAGTAGGTGTAAGTGTGATCATGACTTGAGTGGACCTAGAGGGTTTAAAGTATAATAATGAACTTTTTGATTTAAAATGTTATGATAGTTGGGATTGAGTCATGTCTTAAGGTGTTAATAGTTGTATGAAGAAATATGATGTCTTATCAAGATTGTCAAAAATCGAAATTGTGCTCTCAGATTATTACAGATCTGTATGGACTTACTAAGGTAAGGGGATTCACTATGTACTTCAATCAAGATTTTTTACCTCTAACAAGATAAATAGTATTTGTATGAAGGTGAATAAGCTAGTTTTAAAATGAATACTTGAGAGTAGTTGAAGAACTAAGTATGGTGAACATCATAACTAGGTATAGAGGCTAGAAAGGCTATGATGATGACCTACATGTTTGAGTTGATCTTATAAGATAGGGGGAGACTAGTATGTGCTTAATCAGATGGTCCAAACATAAGGAAGTCATATTAATATGAATGAATGTGGTTACAAGGTTTTAAGAGCTTCTTGCTTGCATTATGAGAAAAATGTCTTTGATTCAGGGTATTGTAGGCTATGTCTCTGCTATAGTGATGTGTCATAGGTATGATATGTCCCATCAGAGCATAGAGAGAAAGATTGTGTACTCAAAAACATGATAAAGATGAAAAGTAAGGTAGATTTGTTGATGAATGAAGATATAATAGAAAAAAGTGTGTGTTAACTAACCAAGAAGACCTTTCCTTAGAAACAAGATCAAGATCACTGAAACAAAGCTTTAGGGTAGAGGCAAGGTGATTAATTCATCCTCATGGTAAGAAATAAAGGTAAGCCAATTTTTTAGTTTTATACTAGAGAATGGTGTTATAGGTCCAGGGGGAATCATAGGGTATCAGTTCATGATGTGATTGAGATCCTAGATCTTGTAAAAATTGGCCTAAATTTCACTAAAGGAAATGTTTAGGGATCTTAGTCCAAAAGTTGTATTTACAAATATAATAAATGTGTAACAATACAAGTACTAATTTAGATTTGTAACTCATATTAGACAAGAAAAAAATTCATACACCACTTAATAAAACATGTAATTGAAATTACAAAACTAAGGTATAAAGGCACGTAACTTTCCACAACTGATTTTTGGAAATATCTGGGACTGTGTACTAGAGAAAATGGGAGAATTGAACCTATAAAAACCTCATCTAGAATTATAATTGAGTTGAGATCAAGCTGTAAAACACATTTATGACCATATCATATGATCCAGTACATTTTTATAATCTTGGACCTGTTATGAGACAACTTCTAAACCTTTCTAGGTTTCTCACCTTCATGTATTTATTTTTTATTATCAAACCCAAGCTATCACACATGTAATGAAGCTTTCTATGTGAATTGATCATCATCTCAAACCCTAGCCATGGATGAAGAGTACTATAAAAAACATTAGAATGGTGTTTAAGAGAAAGAGATTTTCACTGACCGACAGATGATGCACTAAGGTGAAGATCAATTGCCTCAATGTATCCACTTTTTCATTACATGTAACACCTAACATGAAGATATATAGATAGTTTTCAATCAGATTTGGAACTTTTAGGGGGACCATGTGATGGCATGATGTGTTCTAGGTGTTGTCATTGATGTATAAGCTTATTAATGAAAAAGAGTATGATGTATTAGAGTCATAGGATTCTCAGTATGATAATGACATGGAGTTTTCATATAGTTACATGGGGTTTTAAGATAGTTTCATGGTGGCAAGAGTGTGATTTAGTGAGATTGGCTTGGTCTAGACAAGCCTAGTTAGGAAGACATAGCTAGCTTATGTGATGGAGCATGTTGGTTTGAGTTTCTTGGTGATTTCAGGAGAATGGTAGAAGCATGGAGAGATTGTTAGGATTTTTTTTAGGAACTCACATAAGTTTCAGAGTGCAGGTACAAGTGGAAGACTCAGTTACAAATGCTAATTCTAACCTAGTGTAGGTGTTTGGAGACATGAGGATGAGTTGCAGAGCCATGAGATATTATGGAGGCATGTTGTGATTTCATACATATTTTTATATTCATGTTAGTACATTTCAGAGAGGTTTCAGGATGAGTTATAGTTTTGGATCAGTTGACCCCAACCTAAACCATGCAAAACCCCAAGGGCTAGTCATGCAAATGAGATGGGTTGAGAATACAAAGACCTATTTGAGATATGATTATGATTATGGATGGTTAATATGGGTTTTATCCTAAAGGTTTGATAAAAAAATTCAAGTCATTCTAAAGAACATTTTTACAAGTTATGGTATTTTGTTTGAAACATGGTCCAAGAAAAAGCATTTTTCAACTCGTATTGCACCTTTTGATGCTCACCATGGATTATGTTCTTGTACATGTTATTTTTTTAGATTTCAAGGATGAATTATTCATTTAAGTTAAGAAGGTTTCACAAGAATAAATGAGGTTATTTCATTGTCATGTTTTTATGAATGAATGTTAAGAAGGTAAATACACTTTTTGTGTGCTTGAAACCATAGCCCAAAAGTAGGTAGGATACGATATTGTTTGGTAAGTGCCCAGAATTGATTAATTGTAATAGTTTCTATTATTATGATGTTTGATGATGTAGATGAATCCTCCATGTTTCCAAGAAAGGTATGGTAGAGCATTTGGTGATGATGTGGACCCCGCTGAAACAAATAGGAAATTAGCTAAAGAAGTTTAATTTGAGGACAAGGTTATCCAAAGGAGTTGCAAAATAAATTGACAATGCTTTATTATCATGGGAGTGTTAATTTAATTTCCATGATGTTTTAATGATCATGTTTATTTTGCTTCTAAATGGAAATGTGTGCCCTATTTATGATGACGGGGTCTTATTGCATTTTTGGGGCAGTTTTTAAGCAGTTTTAACATATAGACAATGGTTAAAGGCCTTTCAATTGGACTTGGAAGGAAATATAAGGTGATATGGAAAGTAGGATTCATAGGTATTTCCAATCATTCATGGTTTTTGTCTCATGATGAGGATATTTGATATGTCAACTCCAGTGTCAAATTGTCAAGAAGAAGGTTTCTTGTTTCTCAAGGACATGGTTGCTCAGGACTTGAAAGATTGTGGTAGATGAGGTATGAAATGGATTAGTTTATGCTTGAAATAAATTGGAGAGTGTAGAGAGATGCATTTTTTTCCTATTGAAGGAATTTGGAGGTCCTATAAGTGACATACATGGTGTAAACCACTTGATTTCATAAATCCACTTTCTTAGGTAAGGGCAATTTAGTGAAGAGTAAAGTTGAGTTTGGTTTACACATATGAATGTTTCACGAGTTATAGACAATCATGGGTGTGGTATAAAATTTATGAGGTATTCCAAGGAGTGGTCACATATCCATAGTTGAGATATGTTATTGGGTGTTCCTGATGCCCCAAGGTGAAGACTGGTTCCTGGAAATAACTGTTTGGTGAAGGATATGAGCCTTTCATGAGTACTGTTATGATAAATTTTATTTGTGATAAGGTAATGTAATGACTATGAATGATTGTTTTTATTTAATATTTGACATGTCTGATGTAAATTAGGGGAGCTCTTACTAATCATGGTTACACTATTTGTGGTTTTTAGCTCATCCAAGTGATGGGGGTCTTGAGCTTGATTATGTCCTTGAGTGGTATATTTGGGCATGGCCGAACTACATGGGCCCAATATGAATTTTTTTATGGATTTTTTAAGTTGTTTTTAAGTTTTATTGGTTGAAATTATTTTGTTAGGAATGACCTATGTATCATGTTTAATGAGAAGAGAAGGGTATAAAAGTGAATGTTTGAATTCAAATTTGAACTAGTTGTCAAGAGAGGAAAAAAGTGTGACCCAATTGTGTGTGTGTGTAAAATGTATGAAGTGATTCTATGCACGTAGAGTACATGATGAGAGTGTGTTATATGTTTGTGTGGGGAATATTTTTTGTAGATCATGTATACACGCAAGGGGTAATTGATTATTTGAAATGGTTATAGTCATTCCATCTTCTTGTAAAAGAATCATACACGTGGCATGTTTGTGAATAGTTCTAGCATGACCTAGAATGAGGTGTGTTTGAATGTAGGGTTGGAAACAAGGTGTTGATGAGCTGAATCATGTGAGTAAAAATTAGTCTACACATTTCCGCAATGAAAAATGGCATGCGAGTGATATTTTTAGGCACAAGTCTTGTGTGATGTACGGGATAGTTCATGCAAGGATGTTGTTGTAATCCTAAAGTCATTTACAAATGCCACAGAGTTTGTGCAACATTTCAGGAGTTATGAGCACGATGCGAAATAGTTTATGCAAGATTTTGGAAGCCACAAAGGTTGTGAGGTGCTAGCTCAAGATTACAGGATTTTCTCAAGTTATGAAGCAAGTATGTGGGCTACAAGAGATTGCACAGGGAAAAGCGCCAAGGTGTCGTGGGACTCAGTGAAGGATGTTGTGTTGAAAAAATGTGGGAGAGTAGGAAGCTGCACGAAATGGTGCAAAGGGTTATATTCTATGTCATGGGGTTGTATACTTATTGCAAGATGCTACAAAGGTAAGGTAATTTGTGTAAATGGAGTAAGTTGTGTGGGATTCTGTGAAGAGTTGGGCCATCACCACACACTATCATGAAATTTGATCTTTGCTGCGAGATGCCATGAAGGTATAGGTCAAATTTTAACAAGAAGAATAGGGACTAATTCATACTACTTTATTTCTTTTGATCTTCCCAAATTACACCTATTTATTATGATGATTCTTGTTTCTCTCCCTCCATCGCTTACCATTGCTCTTGATGAGCCTCCTAGCATTACATATGTTACCAATATTTTGAATCACATATTGATCCTTATGTTTACACTTACTCCTTACACTATTTCCAACACATCCAATGTTACATCTATTATATTTTCTCCTAATGGGCACATTCTTCTTGTTTTTACACTTCCTACTCGTGTAGCTGGGATCTTAGCCTCTATAGGGTTTTCCCCTCACTATGTTAACATTATTATCTGGTAGCTCTTTTGTTTTCCAATGTTCCACCTATTCTTGTGCTTCCACATGTATGAAACAATCCTATTCCACATACTATGCTACATGCACTATCACATGAAACTAGGTCCTTACCTCATGTTCATATTTTTACATAAGAAGATCATGGGACATCTCCTTGTATCCTCATTGCATAGATGTAGGGAAAGTTCTAGAGGATGAGATATGCATTCCAAATCAAAGATAACTAAACATCTTGAAAGAATACATAATGAAATCTCAAGGAGTACTTGCATGCCAACTATTTATGTCAGGTCGTTTGCAAATCCTATATATACTTATAACTCCTCATTATAAAGGGATTTTTGCTTTTGATTACTTTTTGGGCCGATTGCTCATTGTATGGTTAGATTTGATGGATTTTTTTTTAATCTTAGGGTTCATGCACCTTTTCTTATCATGTTTCTATGGTTCCTGGTATACTTTATCATTTTTCATACACAAATGTGCATTCACATGGTATCTTGAGGTGAATGCAGGTCACTTATAGATTGTTACATGATGTATAATGTTTTCCCTTATCCGTTACTAGTCCTAATGAGGCTCCTAGGGGCATCTCCCCTTTTCCCACGTACCATCAGGTTCCATCATTGCAACATTCCACACTTTCATTCCCTATATCCAATATTATGTTGTGTCATACTATTTATCTTTTCTAACATGCTAACAGGTTCTTCATACGTAGCATTGGCCTAATAGGACTCCCTCCAATCATGGTTTTTTCGATATACTTGTATCTTGTTTTCTATTATTTGCAGGCTATGCCCTATGTTTTCTTGTATCCTTGCTTACACAAGAATTGATGGCTTTGATTATCTTTTGACATCCTAAGTGGTGTCCTATATATGCAACCAACTCTTTGTTATGTCCTTGTTTAATGTTTTCCTATATGTTTTTGCTAATTGTTATTTCCATGTGCATTGTTTGTTTCCCACTAACACTTGTATTCTAGCCTGTTTTCAATTGATTTTCTATCACCATGGTAACTGCCATATAAAATATCTACTCCCCATGCATGAATCCCTATATCAGATATGCATATCAGTTTCAAACCTTAGTCATTTGGGCTCCGTTCACTTTTTTCATCTTACACACCCCAAACAAGTGGGGGGAAAACATTGAGTAACCTTTTTACCTTCCCATCTAAGTTATAGATACTAGTTACAAATTCACAATGAAAATGATTAGGGAAGTAATCAGCCACATAATAGGGTCAACAATAGATTTGGCCAAAATTTATAACCTGTATAGAATCAGCCCAGTAGAGACAAAAGCGGTTGGCACTAGTGTCCCACCTGGGCACTCCTGTCATAGGGGAAAAATAGTTAGCGATAAATTTTCAATAGTTTACATAGTTATAGTCTTCTCCAGTTTCAATAACTACACAATTAACTTTAGATTGTAATCAGTTACTAAAAGGAAATAATTAAAGAAGGAACAAATAAGGAAGTGGTATATAGGGTATATGTCATGTATCCTCGCCAGGGTTCGTATACATCCCCAAAATAAATTAGGCGTAAATTTAGGCGTTTTATTTGGGCCTCGAAAAAATGCACCCGATATATTGGGAAACATGCTCTTCTCATATGGGTGAGATTTTTGACCCATAGGTTTATGGGGTGGTTTTGACCCATGGTTTTGATACCCATGGTTTTGTAAAACTGCTTAAGTAGTTGTCTATTTATATGGTTTTATGCATATGATAGAGTTATGAAGAACATTGTAGATGTGCTTTGAATTCGGCTGTGAATTCTGTAGAGTTTGTTGAGCATAGCTCCAAACGGATTCTGGGTATTGTATTAGAGAGAGTGGTGGCTTGTAATAAAATATGAGAAAGTGATTCTTGGTGGGCGTAGCCCAAATTGGGTGAACCACGTTAAATACTGTCTCTTTGTGTTGTGTTATTTTATTCTGTAATTTTATTTGAGATCTGTAATAATTTCTGCATATTAGTTTCTACTGTTGCTGATTCTGTGAGGGATTATTCCGCATATTTTATCCCTTATTTCCTAACAATTGGTATCAGAGCCTAGTTTGGTTTGCTGAAGTGTTGAATCGCAGGGAAAGTTTTTTAGCTTGAGTGGGAGCTATGGTAGATGATGAAAGATCTAGGGTTGATAAATTCAATGGGCAGAATTTCAGTCTTTGGAAGATGCAGATGGAAGATTACCTTTATCAGAAGGATCTTTATACTCCACTGTCTGAGAAGGTGAACAAACCCTCGAGTATGACAGATGCGGAATGGGATTTGTTGGATCAGAAGGCACTTGGAACGATCTGACTGTGTCTTGCATCTTTGGTATTATTTAATGTTTTAAAGGAAAAGACTACAAAAGATCTAATGGATGCATTAGGAAGTTGTATGAAAAACCCTCTGCCTCTAACAAGATATTTTTAATGAAAAAGTTGTTTAATATGAAGATGTCTGAGAATAGTTCAATAGCAGATCATTTAAATGATTTCAATATGGTTGTGAATATGCTAGCTTCGGTTACAATATAATTTGATGAAGAAGTTAGGGCTTTATTAATTCTGTGCTCTTTACCTGAGAGTTGGAATAGCCTGGTAATGGCGGTAAGTAACTCGGTTCCAGCTAACTCGAAGTTGAAGTTTGAGGATGTTGTAGGGGTGATTCTAAGTGAGGAAATGTGAAGGAAAATCTCTAGGGAATCTTCTACTTTAGGGAATGCTTTGACAGTGGAAACTAGAGGGAGACAGAAGAATAGAGGAAACCGTGGAAAATCAAAAGATCGGGCAAGGTCAAAATCCAAGAACAAGATTGTATGCTGGAATTGTGGAAAGCCTGGGCATGCAAAGAAGGACTGTTGGGAGCTTTGGGATAAGAAGAAACAACAGGAAGAAAACAAGGAGGCAAATGTGGCAATGGGTAATGTATGTCAAGATGCTTTGATTCTTTCTTTGCACAATATTACTGAATCTTAGGTTTTAGATTCAGGGGCTTCTTTCCATGCTTCTCCACATAGGCATTATTTTGTTGATTATGTTCAAGGAGATTTTGGGCATGTTTTTCTTGGTGATGATGAGCCTTGCAGCATAGTTGGAAAAGGTTCTGTTCAGGTTAAGATGCAGAATGGGAATACTTGGCTATTGAAGGATGTCAGACATGTGCCTACATTAAGATGAAATTTGATATCGGTAGGGCAGTTGGGAAGTGATGGTTGTACTGTGATATTTATAGCGGACTCTTGGAAGGTTACCAAGGGTGCTCTTGTGGTGGAAAGAGGTAAGAAGGTTGGAACCTTGTATTTAACCACTTATATCACTAATTTTTGTAATCTTGTGGCTTCAGAAGTAGATACAACATTGTGGCACTATAGGCTCGGTCATATGAGCCATAAGGGCATGGAGATCATAAAGAAGGATTTTCCTGGATATACAGAAACAGGTTTGGAGTTCTGTGAGGACTACATATATGGGAAACAGAAGTGAGTAAGGTTTCTCAAGGTTGGACCTACAAAGAAAGAGAGTAAGTTAGAGCTAGTGCATTCTGATGTGTGGGGGCCAGCTCAGGTATCATCTCTTGGGGGTTCAAGTTATTATGTTACTTTTATTGATGATGCAACAAGGAAAGTTTGGGTTTATTGTATTAGAAATAAATCTGATGTATTTGACACTTTTGTTAAATGGAAAGCCTTGGTAGAGAATGAAATAGGTCTTAAGCTAAAATGTCTTAGGTCAGATAATGGAGGGGAGTATTACAACAATGAATTTGATGATTATTTGTTCTAAGAATGGAATCTGTAGGCAAAAGAAGGTTCCAGGAACTCCGCAGCAGAATGGGGTATCAGAAAGGATGAACAGAACAATAATGGAACGTGCTAGGAGCATGAGGATACATGCAGGACTGCCTCTTTCTTTTTGGGCAGAAGTGGTGAGCACAGCTATGTACTTGATAAACAGAGGACCCTCAAGTGCCTTAGATGGAGGCATACCTGAGGAGGCTTGGTATGGTAAGAAAGTTGATTATTCATTTCTTAGATTCTTTGGATGTGAGGTGTTTTTTCATATAGACAAGGATGATAGGACCAAGCTAGAGGCTAAATCAGAAAAATATACTTTCATTGGTTATGGTGGTGATGACTTTGGATATAAATGTTGGAGTATTAAGGACAAGAAAATCATTCGATCTAGGGATGTGGTCTTTAATGAGAAAGTCATGTATAAGTAGCAGTTGCAGGAAAACAGGGAAGAATCCAAGAAATAATATGCAGCGGTAGAGGATCTTCTGGATGGGAAAGTGACACATGAATTAGTTCAGGAACCCCCTCAACAGGAACCCCAAACTCCTATATTGAGGAGGTCTTCTAGGGTAAGAAGAGAACCTGAACGTTTTTCTCCTTCTCTTTATTATTTATTACTCATTGATAGTGGAGAACCAGAGAGCTTTGATGAAGCAATACAGGTAGATGCCAGGAAGAAGTGGGAGCAAGCCATGGATGAGGAGCATCAGGCTCTCATGGAGAACCAGACATGGGATTTGGTAAAGCTACTCGAAGGAAAAAGAGCATTACAGAACAAGTGGGTGTTCAAAGTCAAAGAGGAAGAAGGAGGCAAGAAAAGATACAAGGCCCGGTTGGTGGTCAAGGGGTTTGCACAAAAAAAAGGTATAGATTTTGATTGAGATTTTTTCTTCTATAGTAAAAATGACTTCTATTAGAACTATTCTAGGAATAGTTACAGCAAAAGACTTGCACTTAGAATAGCTTAATGTAAAGACTGCATTTCTCCATGGTGATTTGGAGGAGGAACTATATATGCAACATCCAGAGGGCTATGAGGTCAAATGTAAAGAGGAGATGGTGTGTAAACTGAAGAAGAGCTTGTATGGCTTGAAAAAAGCTCCACGTCAATGGTATAAGAAATTTGATAGCTTCATGATGGAGTAAGGTTATATTAGATGTCATTCTAACCATTGTGTGTATACAAAGAAATTTGAGGATGGAAGTTATATTATCCTTTGTCTATATGTGGATGACATGTTGGTTGCAAGTAAAAAAATGTAAGAAATAAAAGTACTCAAGAAGCAGCTAAGTGAATCCTTTGCTATGAAGGATTTGGGGGTAGCCAAACAAATCCTTGGTATGAGGATATCTCTGGATAAGAAGGAACGGAAGCTGAATTTATCTCAGGAAGAGTACATTAAGAAAGTCTTGGATAGGTTTTATATGCAGGATGCTAAACCGGTTGGGACTCCTTTGACAAGACATTTCAAGTTATCAAAGGAGCAGTGTCCCAAGACAGAGCAGGAGAGAAACCAAATGTCCAAGGTACCTTACTCATCAACAGTTGGCAGTTTTGATGTATGCCATGGTGTGCACTAGGCCTGATATTGCCCATGCAGTGGGAGCGGTGAGTAGATTTATGAGTGATCCAGGTAGAGATCATTGGCAGGCAGTAAAGTGGATCCTTCGGTATTTGCGAGGGACCATGGGGATAGTTTTGTTCTACAATGGATCAAACACCATTTTGTGTGGTTATGTAGATTCAAATATAGCTGGAGATGTAGACAGTAGGAGGAGCACAACAGGTTATGTTTACACTATAGGTGGAACAAAAGTAAGCTGGATTTCATGACTACAGAAGTTGGTGGCTTTTTCAACCATGGAGGATGAGTATGTTGCTGCCATAGAGGCAAGCAAGAAAATTATTTTGTTACAAAAGTTACTTGAGGAGTTGGGGCATAAGCAAGAGGAAGGAAAGTTGTATAGTGATAGTATGAGTGCTATACACCTAGCTAAGAACTCTGATTTCCACTCTAGAAAAAAAGCATATACAGTTAAGGTACCATTTCATTAGGATAGCTTTGGAGGAAGAGAAGTTGAAGTTGGAGAAGATTCATACCAGTCATAATCCTACAGACATGATGACCAAGGTGGTCACAAGGGAAAAACTGAAGTTTGTGATCAACTTTGGTTGGTCTTCACAGAAACTAGTGAAGGGTTGAGAAGCTTGCTCAGAGGAAAACTAGTCTCCAAGTGGGAGATTGTTAGGTTGTGGAGCATGTTTTCATGTGTGAAAGTGTTGAAGAATGTACACTAAGAGTACTGTACACTTTTCATGTATCCTCGCCAAGGTTTGGACACATCAAAAAAAAATTAGGCGTAAATTTTTTTTTTGGCCTCGAAAAAATGCACCCGACATATCAGGAAATGTGCTCTTCTCATATGGGCAAGATTTTTGACCCATAGGTTTATGGGATGGGTTTTTCCCATGGTTTTGATACCCACGGTTTTGTAAAACTACTTAAGTAGTTGTCTATTTATATGGTTTTATGCATATGATAGAGACAATGAAGAACATTGCAGATGTGCTTTGAATTCGGCTGTGAATTCTGTAGAGTTTGTTGAGCATAGCTCCAAACGGATCTGGGTATTGTATTAAGAGAGCAGTGGCTTGTAATAAAATCTGAGCAAGTGATTCTTGGTGGACGTAGCCCAAATTGGGTGAACCACGTTAAATATTGTCTCTTTGTGTTGTGTTCTTTTATTCTATAATTTTATTTGAGATCTGTAAAAATTTCTACATATTAGTTTCTACTATTGCGATTCTGTGATATTAATTTAATTAATTAAATTAAATTAATTCATTATCCTTACTAGATTTATTATTTAAATATCTTATTTTAAATAATATCCATACATAAACTTCACCTAGACACCTCACCAAGCCAAATCACTCTAATACCTATTCTTAGTAAGTTGTCATAACTAACTGGGACTTACCTAAACCCTAAAAATCAATGCCTACATTCTCTCTCACCACATTCCCATATACTTACAAGAAGCTCCAAGTTTAATCCATGGGTTAGTGACACGAGATATGAGGAATTCAAGAGGATTTCCCTAGTTTAGTAAACCTGGGAAATCCTACCTTGACCGATGTTGGTTACCCCTAATCTGTCACCAGTTAAGCCAGAAGAACCACCGTAAGTTACCATTTTAACCCCAAAACCACCTTATTATCAAGGTTAACAAAAGTTAGAAAATATTGGAAGAAGGTTGGTGAGCATTATCACATCTCCAAAGAGATAACGCATCTTCAGTGAGTGAATTCCAAAGAGAACACACATGCAAGGAAGGGGATCAAGCATCTTTTCCTGCACAACCATCCCGGCAATGTTCTGATCTAACCAAGAAAAGAGGAACTTATATGCAGCCCATGTAGATGCTTTCCTTCAGTTGGTGATCACTTACAACCTTCAAAACCTCCCATCACCACCTCTATCCCTCACTTGCAGGCATCCAGGACTAGAATCCAAGTAAGTAAATGTCATACTTCTTTGGTTTATTTCATTTCATCGTTATTTTATGATATATTGTTTACCCAGCCACCTATTGACCTTCTCCAACACTTCATGTCTCCATATACCCATTAAAATCTCACCAAATCCTACCCAAGTCACCCAATACCTCATCCTGACTGACCAAACTCATTTGTGCAATAAAAAAGGAGACCTAAATCTCGTTCTATGGCATTCCTAGTTTCTCATAGTAACCGGCACCGGTTACACCTAACCACCATCAGACACCCTTAACCGACATTAGTCTTTGTATTTTCCCATACAACACAGAATAGTGACTTATCCACCTAATTCCCTCTCACCCTCATTCACCTGTTATCTACCTGAGACCTTTGGTCAGACTTGCAGAGACCCAGAACCAGTTATTTGACCTTCGGATCCTATTCTAACCTAGCCTGTTAGATTAGATCTATTTCTTATTGTGTTTTAAGTGAGATACCTAAATCATTTCGAATTACAATAGGATTAAATATTATTTACTACATTAAATTGTTTAAAATAGTGGACTAACAGCCATCTAGGAAGTATCACACTTCTCAGATATAGCACACACGCTAGGCAATTCACTACATATATTGTTTAACTTTTTTTGGTGGTCTTGCTTTGTATTACAGGTAGTTCCTCCTAGCCAAAAGGAAGCTCTCACAATCAGCTGTGGATTCAGAAGTCATACGCATGCAATAACCCATCAACCAGCATTTAAACAAGTATTCCTCCTATGCCCGTTACCCTATCTGTTTCATCAATACTTCAAAGAAATGATCTAGAATCAGGTGAAACATTTTGGCATGCCTGGTGGGACCCATCTGGGGTTCCTTGCATTTCATTCATTCCTAGGAAAATGTTGTGTGTTTGTTTCCCTTTTGAAAAGCATACACATTAATTTTCTTCCTTGGTAACCCACCTTTTCTTTCTATTTCTCTAAAGGAATCCTTTCTTTTGGTGTAATTAAAAAGAACCATTTCTTCATGTTTTCTGCATTGTAGTGAAAGAGCATCCCTCTTCCTCTTCATCTTATTGTGTCATCCAACTTCACACTTTGATTTGGGCTTAAAAATAAGTGCATTACATTCTGATTTATCGCATTAGCTCACATTAATTGAGGGCAACCTATATGCTGGAAGTCATGACCAGCTGATGGTTGACAAACAAACCGTAGAAAGCACTTTCTCTTTATCTCTCTCTGAGTCTTACCAAACCTCACAAAAATTGAAAATACACACATTCTTAAACAACATCTTACCTAGAAGAAGATGTAGGTGATCACATGATCATGACACAGTGGGCACCCAACTCGTTTCTCTGTCAAGTCATACTTCAGAGTGGACATCCCGCCCCCACCATAACATACCTGAAACCTCACCTTTTAGATCTCCTTCTTCATAGGAAGCCATCCTCACCAAAAAATCTATTTCACAATTCATGTGTCAGTCCTTAAATAACATAAGCTAAACAAACATAATAGAAAAGGCACTCCTAGGATCACATTTTTCTTAGTGTTTCTACTTGGCTTGCATTTTGAGGTGAGAGATCACATTCTTCATTTTTCTTGTTCATCCTTACACGCTCCTCATCATAGCTGGTGTATTCTGGCTTCACCTAAGTGTTCCTGGGCCATATCATCATCATTCTCAGAATTCTGGGTCTGATTCTACATCAGATTTTAATTTACAACCAATTTTCTTTCATCACTATTTCAATTTCATAGTAACCATCGTCAGTTACCCTCTGACCATCGTCGGTTATACAACCGAAACCAACGCCGGTTCCAGGTCCTTTTGTTAACCTACCCAAAAGGACATTTTATTCATTTTCTTCCACTTTTCACAGTCCCTGTCACTGCCATCATTCCCATTGACATTGTAAAACACCATCAGATTTGGCATACCTGTCAGATTTGACCTTCTACCTAGTTTTTCACTCACTGACCATTTTCTATAGTGACCGACAGTGGTTACCCCTGACTGGCGTCAGTTTGCCTTAACCAACATCAGTTAGCTTGTTTCACTTTCCAACCACCATTTGGTACCTAATCCACTTTTTACCACCAGATTCACCTGTTCCTACTTTTTTCTATGTCATTTACAGAGAAGCAACCCTACCTGATCAGTACTGGTTCACATGGTGCTGACCTGAAGACAAGTAATCACACTTGTATTTCATGCCAGTTGTCAACCACTCCCACCTAGTCCTTCACCACCTTCCATTTTATCACTAGCCATGGATCCCATCTAACCTATCACTATCACTACCGGAGATGAGGAGTTCACATGACTCCTTGACCAAAACCCTGTCACCTTGCAGTTTTACCTTTCCCACTTGTCCACTCGAGATGCCTTGGGTCAGTTGATATATGACATGCCCATATCTATCCCCCAACTCTCGCTCCCACTCCTGCATCGGCCCCATCTAGCTCTGTGCTACCCCGCATCTACCTTACCCCCAGTTGTTTCATAGCTAGGTCCTATACCCACTATGACTATGCCGTGTCTACCACCTCCGTTACCCTTGCCACATCCACAATACCCTCGACGACTATCAAAAATGCAACCTCATCTGCCCCTAATGTCTCACACATACCTGTAGCTACACTACCACCTCCCGTGTCGGTGACCCCTACCCCTTTTCAGAATGTGGTCCTTTCCGTTCCAAAATCATTAGCCCCCATTTCCACTAGGGTCACCATGACCCTTCCACCTCCATATACATACTATTAGTAGCATCCTGTTTCCTCCATTATTCACTCTAGGGTACGTACCTCCTATTTCACTACCTTCTTCCCAATCAACCTACATGGAAACACTAGACACTGGAGTGCCACCCTTGTTATATGAACAAAAACAACCATCTCATACTACAAGAGGCACCCAATCGTCACAACCTACCAACGACCTAATCAAATTGATGTTGGACAAGATGTAGACATTAGAGGCATCAGTTTCTGGCTCCTGCAACACTCTCACCTATGATGATATTTGTAACGAGCCCATCCACCCATCCATTCCTATCTGCCCATACCCTGTGCATTGGGAAATGCCTAAATTCAATCATTTCAATAGCAAAGAAGACCCGCAATAGAATTTACGGTCATTCAAACACGGGTGTTATCTAATCACTCACGATGATGCCTTACTCTTGAGAACTTTTCCCATGTCTTTGACTGAGACATGCATTAGATTGGTATAGTGGGTTACCTAGACACTCCATATTCTCATTCAATCAGGTAGCCCAAGCCTTCTTGGATCATTCTTCTATCAATATCATCAAGAAGGTTACCATGACTGACCTATACTCCATGCGTCAGTATGAGGATGAATCTATCACAGATTTTTTAGCTCGCTGGCGTAGCTTGATCAATAAACTCACCTTCCAATTTCCACAAACAAAACTCATTGATCTATTCACATGGGCTTGTGCTAGACATATCTCACTAACCTTACAGGTCCAAACCTTCCAAACATTCGATGAAGCATTCACTATGGCACAAAAATCTAGATATTTGGGCCATCGAAGAGAAGAAAATCCAATTACGCAATAAGAATTCGAAATTCAAGTCAAATGATAGCTCTTCTTCTTCTAAGCCACAAGCTAATTACTCAAAAGCTAAGGGCACCGCTAATGCAGTGGTACTCAAGGCTGGCCTAGGTCATCCATCAAATCAAGCTACCCCCTCATCTAATCTCTCACCCATCCAAAATTTTCAATTCAGATGAGAGCAGCAGAAATACACCCCGATTGGGGAACCTTACTCTTCTATCTTATAAAATCTTATCAAATTCGGAGACATCACTCTTCCACCCATAAAACCACACACTAGTTTTGACCCTACTCGCCCCATGCCCGCATGGTATAAAGAACATGATTTCTATAACTATCATCGAGTAAAGGGTCATAGTGATGGCAATTGCATCACTTTCAAAAATATTATCCAAGAAATGCTCAAGAAAGGTGAGTTAACCGTGGATAATCCTAACGCACCTACCAAAAAAAACCTACACATCTTCAAGAAACCATTTCCCAACCATGCCCCTTCGTCTGATCAACCCGGTGAGACCTCAACTCATGATACCCATACCTGCAAGGTCCACACTATCTTTAATGACATACCTATCACCTCCCAATTACCTCAGATTCCTTCCATAGAGGAAATCCTATCCTGAAATCCTCCTTTCGTATTAGAACCAACCTCCCCTATTCCTTCACCCACAGAGGAACATCTTTCATATCCTTCATCATCTACAGAGGAGTCTTCCACTAACATCGAGACCATCTCACCTCTGGCTTCTCCACTTAGAGAAATTTTACCCACAGTACCTCCTCCACCCATAGAGAAGCACCTATCCATTCCTCCACTTGCAGAGGAGCTTCCATCACCTTCTACACCTACTATAGACCCAATTGAGATACCTTTATCTCTTGGCGAGCATTCTCCATCCGCTACCCAAAATCCTGCAGACCTACTTTCGGCTCTCTTACCCACGGAAGCTGAAGCTAGTCAATTTCTCGTCTCTAAGACACATTTTACAGGAATCACCATTAAGTCCCCATCAACTCCACCCATAGATGTGTCATTCTCACATTTGGCCAACCAATTAGATTATGTGGATAGAGCCTTACTGTGGGGATGCCTTTTGCTTCCTGTCTCAATTTAGATGCAGAGGTCACTTGCTTATATATCCACTATCTACCCAAAAAATTTTCAACCAATCAAACCAAACACAACCACCTCTATCACAACTCCTTCCACGATACTTGTCATATCTCAAACCACATCCTTACCGATAGCCCAATCTATATCTAAACCCAAACCCACACCTATGACATCATCCTCAACTAAACCTATTACCACTTTAGGGGTCACTCCGACTACCAACCTTACTCATCCACCTATCAAACTAGATTTAGCTACATCCTCCAAATTCAACACCACACCTACTCTGACACCCAAGAAAAAGCACCAAACCCATAAAAATCTTACCCCGGCTACGCAAATCACACATTCACCTATCTCGTTTGTCTTAAGATCTCAACTTCCCAACATGGTCAAGCAAACTCCACCCATCAATAAACCAAAAACACAAAAACTCATTCCTTCGTCACAAACCTCTAACCTACCCAGATTCTCAATACAACTTACACTCATAGCTACAACATCTTTACCACCCATACCTCCAATACCCTCAGTTATTGCTTCATTACCCACTACACTTCAGTCGTTGTCTCTCACACCCCAAGCATGACCCGTGTCATCTACCTTCACAACACTCTTGTTATCCCCATCGGTAACTCACCCTCTTCCCCCATATGCTTTATCTTCTAGACCTCATACACCCATATCACCTTTACCCGAGAAGGTGCAATCTAAAAACAAAATTCCACTACCCCATAATAAGGTAGTCAAAACAACCACACACCCTCCTACTCGTTCACCTACTATACCCATACCTAAACCAACATGACCGAAACCCAAAACCACACCAGCACCCAAACCCATGGCTCGACCCACTCCTCCTCTTCCAAAAGTTGTTCCTCAATAATCAACCACACCTACACCCAAACCCATGCTCACTTCCCATTACGATCCACTAGCAGGGTCTTATACCAAAAATTTAACCAACCTCCTTGAGACTTTTGTCATCACATTACCGCCACTCAGGCCATATGACCCCCTCAAACCCAAGCCAAGAGGGTTTGATGATACTAAAATTTTTGCCTACCATTGTGTGTCAGGGAATGATGTGGACAACTATAAGGCCTTGAAAACTGTCCTTATCCAGTTGTGTCCCCCAGAAGCCAACTTTGACGATGACGACCTTCTCGAAAAGGATCCTACTTCACCAACACCCATTCCCACATTGCCCACTCAACAACCAAAACCTCCACCCTCACATCTCCTAGAGCCACCCCCAAGATTTGAAATTAACGTGGTTCGCATCAGAGAAATTGCCATGCCACCACCCAAATGTTGTTGCACTCAACTCACCTCATAGGGTTTTTCTCCTCCGGTAGGTTTTTTCCCGTTGTTTCATTATACCACTCACCCTACACCTTCTCCATTTTCCAAATCCCCTCAAATCAACATGATTCGCATCACTACACGTTCTCAGAACGATAAGGGCAAAGAAAAGGAAACTGACCCACCAACCAATCCTATACCCAACATACCATCTGCGCCCATACCTAAAATCACTATCTGTGGCTCAATGTACCCCATTTCTAATGGCGTCACACATCGCACCATACTCAAAAAATTACACCAGTATCCCCTCAAAATGTCCCTATATGACCTCATCCAAACCTTAGAATCCCATTGTCAAGCTCTCATGGAGGTTCTTCAATCTATTGAGGTTTTACCCAATGACCCTACACCTGTAGCCTCCATTATCACACCCCATCATGTAGTCTCTCTCACCAAATTACCACCTTCATCTTCACCCCACCCTATTCACCAAGTGGCATCCCTTAACTTCTCAGAGGAAGAGATCATGCCACACCAAAATGATTACCTGGACCCATCCCTCTTCATCTCTTTCCACATCGATGACATACGAGTATGCCGTGTAATGATTGATGGGGGCACTATCATTAACATCATTTCATCCCATGCATTCACTCAAATGTTCATACTTGAAAATTACATGCATAAACATGCTGTCATGTTACATTCATTCAATGACACTATCACCTCTACACTAGGCACCGTCATCCTCCATGTTCACATGGCCCCCCCCACTATTCCAAAATTATTCTACGTCTTGGAGGGGGAATTCTAATATAACTTGTTGCTTGGCAGACCCTGGATTCGTGTTATGGGCTATGTTCCTTCCACTTTGCATCGTTGTGTAAAATTTGAACAAGAAGGACACACCTATACCATTCCATCTGACCCATCACCTTTTGAAACATGCAACATTCTGTACCGACCTAATGATGTGCTCATACCTATTAAGCTGACTACCTCCACAACTGTTACTTTTTCACCTACACTTCCAATTACCAGTACAGCCGCTGCTTCTACTGCACATACCTCCTTCATTCCTACGGCTGCCATAACCTCCATGACTGACCCATTAGCTTCCCAATCCATTAACTCCACCTCCGCATCAACCTCTGACACATCATCCATTCCAGCTACCTACATACTAACCACTGATCCCTTGGAAGGTTTTTTTCAATGCCTCACTCTGGGGGAGTACCACCTATATAGTGTCAACACATTCCTTACTCCACAAGAGTATGAAAGTCTTCACCAATACCCTCATTATGATCATTGTATAGGAGAATGTATCCTGTATGGTCCCCCTTGCCTTCGTACTAGTATCACCTATGGGGGACTTGATACTACCACTTACACACCCGAACCACCACCACAAACTTACCCCTTTTCCGTTGACTTCCAATCACTTACCAATCACCATTTCACCCAAACCTTCCTACACCGATGTGCATGGAAGGGTTTTGGCTTTGGATTTTACGAGCAAGTCCACCATACCGTTATTCCATGTACCACCCACAAACATAATGACCGTAGTGGTATTGGCTTTCCTGAACCACCTACCAAACAGGCCCACATTGAACTCATTAAGGACACTATCTCTTCTCCACCTTCTTCACCCACTCCACCTTCATCACCACCCTCACCGACGGAGTCGATGGATCTTGAATCTATCCCTCCTAACTTTTTTTTCCGTAAACACCATTTCCTTGGGGCCTCTGACTTATCAACGTAAGGGTGAGGCCCCTTCCACTCTTCCCTTCTTGTATCCTAAAATGATCAATGACGATACACTTTCAATTAATGTCATTCAATGTCAAGATGATGGATCCATCCGTACCCACGTTGGTGCAGAAGACTCATATATTCATCGGTTGTTACCCTCTAAGACACAAACCATGTTGAATGAATCGACTATCGAGATCAAGATTCATACTCAGGATGACCCGCACATTCTAAAGATCGGTCAATCTTTAGATGCTGCTGAACAGGAAGCCATAACTTCTTTTCTTAGAGATCATAACCACGCTTTCACTTGGTCTTATGTAGACATGCTCGGTATTAATCCCACCATAGGGGTCCACAATATCGTAATTGTTCCTGATGCCAAACCCATTAAAAAAAAGCTGAGGAAAATGCACCCTCGCATTGCCCTTCTCGTCAAAGAGGAACTTCAGCACCTTCTTTCCATTTCCTTCATCTTACCCATTGATTATCCTCATTGAATTTCTAACATTATCCCTATCACTAAGGTGACAGGGGGACTCCGCATTTGCACGAAATTCCATGACCTCAACCTAGCATGTCCAAAAGACAACTTTCCTTTACCTGGTATTGACCAACTGGTTGACCTTACCACTGGCCATGGGATGCTATCACTCATGGATGGCTTCTCAGGTTATAACCAAATCCTGCTTGCCCTAGAGGATCAACACAAAACCTTGTTCATCACCCCTTGGGGGACCTTCTACTATCGGGTCATGCATTTTGGCCTTAAAAATGTTGGTGCCACATATAAGTGGGGTATGACTTACATCTTCCATGACATCATGCATCACATATTGGAAGATTATGTGGATGATCTCTTGGCCAAATCTAAAGGCCACTCTAAGCACCTAACCATCCTCAAAACCATCTTTGACCGTCTCATTAAATATTACATCCACCTTCAGCCTAAGCAGTGCGTCTTTGTGGTTCTCTCAGGAAAGCTCATGGGATTTATCGTTTCCCTCCATGGTATAGAGGTTGACCCTACTAAATTCAAGGCCATTCTGGAAATGCCTCCGCCTACCAACCTTAGACAACTCCATAGCCTGCAAGGTAAGTTGTAGTCTATTCATCATTTCATTTCACAATTATCTAATTGATGTCAACCATTTCATCATCTGCTCAAAAAGGATGTCTCCTTTAAATGGGATGATGACTATCACAAATATTTTGAGGCCTTAAAACAATACCTTCTCCAACCACCCGTACTCATTCCACCTAAATATGATCAACATTTTTACCTATACAGATACCGATCATTTCTTGGGAGCCATGCTCGCTCATCGTGATGAACAACACAGGGAGAAGGAGGTTTATTACATAAGACATACTCTTTTGGACTATGAAACTCGATACACCCATCGCGAAAATTTTTTCTTAGCCTTACAACAACATTCCAATCTTCATCATACACCCAGTCATGCCTTACAGGTCGCTCGAGACCTTTGGCAAACCTTCTCTCAATGCCGCATGATGGGTTTGGATCTTGACCTCGAGAGAAATCAATCCATCATTCTTCCCAGCGTGCACCATCAATGGATCATCACTGCTACCGAATACTATACAAGATGGGTGGAAGCCATACCACTCATTTCCATGAAAGTGGAGAAAATATGTGAGCTCATTAACCACCACATCATTTGTCACTTTGGTGTTCCTCATTGCCTCATCACTGACAATGGAAAATAATTCAAAAACAAAACATTGCAAATACTTTGTGACATGCCTTCAGCATTCAGCTTAGTTTCTCATCACCTTATTACCCACAAACAAATGACCAAGCCAAATCCACTAACAAAACCTTACAAAAAATTCTTATGAAAGTGGTTGACGATACTGGGAAGGATTGGCATACGCACATTCCTTTTTCCCTGTGGGCATACCACACTAGTATTTGCACTTCCACTGTGGCCACACCTTTCCATCCCATGTTCAACCTCTGGTCTACGATACAGAGGCAGTCCTACCTCTCAAAGTTCAGATCCCCTCACTCCACATTTCTCTCCATGACATGCTCAATGATGATGAATTTTGTCAGGACCATTTAGCATAGCTAGAGTTATTAGATGAACGTCATCTTAATGCTCTGGATCACCTTCAAGTTTACCCAAAGTTTATCAAACGTGCCTACAAAAAACGTGTCCATGAATGGACCTTCCAAGTCAGATGACCTTGTCCTGAAAGAAAATCAACATGTAACCAAATCACAAAAAAGTAAACAAGGAAAATTTGCTCCTAATTGGCTTGGACCATATATTGTGACTCATACATATGGATTAGGTGCTTATTTTTTATCTTCACTCGATGATAAACCTGAACCTGAGCCCCTTAACGCCTTACATCTTCAAACATTCTATTGTTGACTTGTAGTCCTACCTCACTTTTGTCTCTTTCCATGCTCATCCCTTGAGCGCTATTCACTCCATACACCTCACCAACGATTAAACAAGAATCATGTGAGTACCCGTCACTTGTTATCTTCTCTTGAATATGTGTACCATGGTGTTGCACATAGCCTGATTCTCATGGATACTTTTCATCAACCTTTAGATGAGATCCATGGTCATTCCACCTTGCCTTTTGAACAAGAGTCTTATTCTGCACCTTGGTCTTGTCCATGACTTCAAAGACCTCACATGGGACCAAACTCAAGTCAGAATTCTAATAAAAAGATGATTCCCTCAAAAGGACATCTTCCTCTCGACAACTACTGCTATAAATAGACTTCTCCCTTGAAGGACAGCTATGCAAAGCTCTTTAAAAAAAATGAGAGCAACCAAAGCTTCCCGCATCGATCAGCTTCACGAAGACCTCAAGGAGTTCAATTTTATTCATCCCATATAGACTTCCAGCATCGATTATTCTATCTCAACTTTAAGTCAAAACACTCAACCTTTTTGTCATGGAATTTCCCATTGTGATCTAGGTTCTCTTGCTTGAAACGTGTGCTACCTATACCATATAAAAATTAACTACCTTTCACCCTTCTTACCATGCCCACTCTGATTTCCTACTACCTCGAGGGACTTCTTGGAACTTAGACATTTGGTGATCATGTGACTACTTTTCACCGTAGAACAGTCAATAATTCAATGTCTTTAGGGTCTTATGTTCATCACCTCCACCAAGATATGATCTACTCGGTATGATCCTACCCAATCAAGGTGGCTTTATTTCCCCCGCTTATCTTTTAACCATCTTTGTTTACGTTTTGATTACCTTATACAGGACTTGGTCCTTGATGCTTATTTTTGGGGTAATCTTCTTATTTTTCCACAATCACCCTTACCTACATCATTTTACCTATAATCTACCCACACCTAACAAACCTAAACCCGTAACATGCCCAACAACCTACCAACTCATTTTCATACCTCCTCATATTCTTCCCTAGCTTATGGGAGAACTACATTGACCTGAGGTTCCTTTTCACTAGGACTGTGTAGGTAGCACTCCGAGGGCATGGGGATTTTAGAGGTTATCTCGGCCATCCTCTACCCTAAACAATTCATCTTCCATATGCCTCACATTACATCACACCTAACTTTGTTTCCCTTTTATACCTGAACTTAGAAATTAAACCACATACATAACAAATTGTTTCATATTTTAAACATTATCATAGCATACATTTATTACGCCTACCATTTATCTATCATCACTATGCATAGATTATACCACATCTCACATATGACCCATATTATCATTCATTGCATAAAATAATGACTCATAACTTCACCTACTTTCAACTTCATCATGCCTAAACAAACCTGACTCAAGCATGCCTATAACCTGACTCAATCCATGCCTATAACCTGACTCGATCCATGCCTAAACTGACCTAACTCGATCCATGCCTATAACCTGACTCAATCCATGCCTATAACCTGACTCAATCCATGCCTATAACCTGACTCAACCATGCCTACACCGACCTGACTCCATCATGCCTAACTCACCTAATTTCCATCCATATCAACACAACAAATTCATATCTCATAAAAACATCAACAAATAAAAAAAAAATACCGGGTATCTCATCATATAAATAAATCAATGTGTATCTCAAGTATACATGGCTATCTCATCATGTCCATCATCTCAAAATTGTTGGCACACAGGCTGATATACAATACAAAATGTCATCGGCACGCAGGCTGGTCTCATATATACAAAAAAATAATGAATCAAAAAAAATATCTTTAGCATGCAGGCCGGTATATGCTCGAAATATACAAAATCACTTATACATCCTCACTATCTTCATCACGTAGGCTGGTATGTGCTCAACAATACAACTATCTCTCATCATGCAGGTTGGTATATAATCACATAATCACTATCATACATAAAAAAATCAGGTGACCGCATATCAGGTATCCCAGCGGATGTCCTCCATCTTTATGTCACCTGTACCCTTAGCCTCCTGGGTCCTTGTTGGCACCTCAATTGGAGATGGTCTCCGTGCACTTGTAGCCTCTACCTGATCGGGCCTCGGAGCTTGTTGACCCCCTATGCTCTCCACACAGTGAGTACAGTATCTCATCCTCTCACTGGATGCCTGTTGTGCCCTGTACTTGGCATAGGATATAAAGTCTATCCTGGCTTCCATCAGCTGGTCCTGATAGTACCTAGCCTTACCTAGGGCATCCTGTAGCCTAGACACAGGAATGGTCTATGGTGGTCCCATAGGTCTCGTCCCTTATACTTGCCCTGCGGGACCCTACCCCGCACCTACGTGTGAACTGGGACCTTCTCCCGGTGCCTGTGGTGGTGCCCCTGCCCCTATGCATGTATCTGGGCTTGTAAGACCCCAATCTATTCCTGGGATGTGGCCAACTAGCCCTGTAAACCTGCCACCTAATCCTGTAAGGCTACCACTTGACCATCCCCCTCCTCTCCATCTCCATCTCCTCCACCAGCCATCTAGGCCTGCAGACTAGCCACTTGTATGTGTAACTCTGCTACCTCCACCTCTGAGCCCTCTAGCTGTGGCTGCAGTATACCCAACTGGGTAATGAGCATAGCTACCTACCCCTGTAGGGTGTTTCTTTGCACTATACTGATAGCTAGATCTGGGTGGTATGGATCATAACTTAGCCGCCCACCACTGCCTGTACATGTCTGTGCATCTGGCGTCATCTATCTACCGGTCCACTAGATGCTCCTCCTACCCTATGGGAACTGTCGACTGTGGTAGAGGTAAGGGCCTCTCCATATAATGTCATCTCTCTAGTACTGTGGGAAGGGTAGAGGTATGTCCATTACCTGCTGGGAACGCAACCACCCATATGCCCACAACTCCCTGTACATCTACACCAAGAATGCTTGTGCCCAGGAAAAGCGGGTCTCATGCACCATCATGTTGTGGAGTATCCCCATCAGTGATCAGGGAAAGCATCCAACCTCTGCATCTGGCAGTGCATAGCAGCATACTGCCTCCATCAACAAAACCACTAGCCTCGTCTCCTCCGGACGGGCTAGGTACATCTCTCCATAGCTCAAACTGGCACTATGGAATCTCAGATTGGCCATCCCCTCTCCAAAAATAGACACAATCAGCTCCTCTAAGGCCTTAGAGGAGATAGAATAAACCTGGGCACCCAATATGGGTAACCGAAGAATCTAGAACACGTACTCCAGGGTGATAGTCATCTCACCCGTTGGCAAGTGGAACATGTTGGTCGCGGTGTCCCATCTATCGATGAGTGCAACCATCAAATTAGGTTTCTAGACTACATGTCTATAGCGATGAACCCCACTCAAGCCCACTACCTCCACATGCTACATCTCCTCTGGGGTCATTGTGCCACGTACTTTCACCAGTAGAGGCGGAACCCTGTCCCGCATATGTAACTGCGCTCTCCCCTACATCCAATATAAGCACGACACTAATTTCCATGTATCCTCCATTTACAACCATTATCTTTTCCCTATACCTTATTTTCACCCTACCCATCTCAACTACCTAGCCCACACCACTTTTGGCCCTTTGTGACCACTACTCCGACTGGTACCGGTTCATCTTAATCGACCCCTGTCACCCTTTAACTGGCATTGGTCACATGTTTGGTGACTGATACCAGTTCACCCTTACCAACCTCCCGTTACCCCTTAACTGGCATCGGTCACCTGTTTGGTGGTTGATACTTGTTCCACCTAACCAACATTGCCCAACCTTGACCGACGCTGGTCACTGTTGCAGAAAAACCCGTAACTTCCCAAAACCCCCTCTCTAAAAAACCTCCCCTCTACCCCTTTTTCCCACCCCCCTACAATGACCTAAACTACCCTTATACCTCCACCCACCACCCCTATCCCATTTATTACCCTCCCACATTCCTTCTTTTACCCAATATTCCCCCCATTCCCAAATTTATTTTGTGCCCACCCACCAAACTGAAAAACAAACAAAACCTAAACCAACACTGAAATAACCCATCTAATCTATCAAATCAACAACATAAAGTCGGGTGTTTACCTCGTCACACTACCACCGTCTTAGTGTCACATCTGGCCACTGTACCGGTGGCCCGTCCAATCCCTCTTTGGCCTTCACCATCACCAAATACCTACCCGCAACCTCTCACCAATTGAATCCCTCGCAATGATCCTGTGGACCTACTACTCACCAACTACTCACTCATCAATCACACTGCCAGCTCACTGTTCCATTTCGTCAGAACACTTTTCTCTCTTTTCTCTTTTTTTTTTTCATTTTCTCACTTCACAAAATAACAAATGAATCACCAAAAACATGGATTTTTTGTTTTTATAACAAACCCGACCTAACCGACGTCGATTACCCTTGAACCGACATCGGTTGCATGCCCTACCTAACCATCATCAGTTTACCTCTATCGACATCGGTTATCCATGACCGACATCGGTCACCATCACCTACACATTGCACTAAATTTTACCCTTTTACCCTACCCCTACTTCCTTTTTTTAACCTCACCCAACCTTCACCCTGATCATTTACCTCACCCCACCTTTACCCTACCCATTTACCTCACCTTTCCTGACCTCGTCATTTACTACCTCCCTTTTTCCTCTTTTGGGGACTCATTATTTTACCCCTACATTGGCCTTACCCGTGTCGTGACCTAGTTATTTAGACCTGGACCATCGCTAGTGACCTTTGACCTCATGTGTTCACTATACCTTACGGCACTGTTACTTGTGTTGTTGGCCTAATGACCTTACCTAGCCTATTTCCATGACCGTTTATCCTGACTCTACCTTTGGTGTACTGGAACATAGCTAAACATTCTTGCATCTAACCTACATTGTGTTTCTTGACCATATCCTCTACCTTGGATACTGGAATTACTTCAACCTTGTTTGGATAAACCTATCGACCTTAGACAATGTAGAGTTTTCCTGCTCTTCAACCTAGTAGCATGTTGCTAGTTTATACGTGTGCGTGCGTTTGACTGTTACTACCTTTGACCCTGAACCATTACCTAGCTTACCCATAGTAGACCTTGCTCCTTTTGTTTTCCCCTATTATCAACCTTCATTTTCATCACATTTACCTTTTATCAAACCACTCACCATTTCTGCCTTTTGCCTCGTCAGTTCCTGGTTTGAGGGGTATCACCTTCATCCACACATGGGGTAACCACATCTTATTTTTGTTAGCATCGCTTACCAATACAAGCTACGCAACAAAAAGGGGCAAAATGTAGACACTAAAATTAGGTCACACTCCCCTTTGGTCCCTCGACAAATAAGCACCCTTCATCACATTCACCTAGCCATGACCCCCTTCACCCCACTAATATTAATTTAATTAAATTAATTCATTATCCTCACAATATTTATTATTTAAATATGTTAATTTAAATAATATCCACACATCACTTCACTTAGACACCTCATCAAGCCAACTCACCCTAAGACCTATTCTTAGTAAGTTGCCATAATTAACTAAGACTTACCCAAACCCTAAAAATCAATGCCTACATTCTCTGTAACCACATTCCCACATGCTTACAAGAAGCTCCCAGTCTAATTCATGGATTAATAGCATGAGATCCAAGTAAATCAAGAGGATCTCCCTAGTTTAGTAAACCTAGTAAATCCCACCTTGACCAACACCGGTTACCCCTAACCGTCACCAGTTAAGATGGAACCACCGTCGGTTACCCTTTTAACCCCAAAACAACCTTATTCTCAAGGTTGGCAAAAGGTTGGAAAAAATTTGGTGAACATTAGCACATTCCTGAGAGATATTGCATCTTCTGAGAGTGAATTCCAGCAAGAACCCGCATGCAAGGAAGAAGATCAAGCATCTTTTCCTGCACAACCATCCCAACAATGATCTGATCTAACCAAGCAAAGAGGAATGTACATGCAGCCCATGCAAAAGCTTCCCTTTAGTTGGTGACCACCTGAAGCCTTCAAAACCTCTCATTAGCACCTTCGTCCCTCACTCACAGGCATCTAAGACCAAAATCCAAGTAAGTAAATGTTATACTTCTCTGGTTCATTCCATTTCATCATTATATTATCATATTTTGTTTACCTAGCCACACATTGACCTCATCCAACACTAACCCCTCCATATACCCATTAAAACCCCACCAAATCCTACCCAAATCACCCAATACCTCATCCCGACTAACCAAAGTCCTTTGTGTAATCACAAAGGAGACCTAAATCTCATTCTATGGCATTCCCAGAACTCCATAGTAACCAGCACTGGTTACACCTAACCACCGTCGGTCACCCTTAACTGACATCGGTTCTGTATTTTCCCATACAGCCTAGAATAGTGACCTACCCACGTAATTCCTCTCACCTTCATTCACCTGTGATCTACCTGAGACCTCTGTCAGACCTGTAGAGACCCAGAACCAGTTATTTGACCTTTGGATCCTATTCTAACCTAGCATGTTAGATTAGATCTATTTCTTATTGTGTTTTAAGTGAGATACCTAAATCATTTCAAATTACAATAGGATTTGCCTTATTTACTGCATTAAATTGTTTAAAATAGTGGACTGATAGCCATCTAGGAAGTATCACACTTCCCGGATCTAGCATACGCTAGGCAGTTCACTGCATATATTGTTTAAATTTTTCTGGTGGTCTTGCTTTGTATTACAGGTAGTTCCTCCTAGCCAAAAGGAAGCTCTCACAATCAACTGTGGATTCAGAAGTCATACGTGCGCAACAACCCATCAACCAACATTAAAACATGTATTCCTCCTACGCCCGTTATCCTATCTGTTTCGTCAATACTTCAAAGAAACGATCTAGAATCAGGTGAAACATAAAGCTAGTGTCATGTCACAAAACACTAACTTCAGAACTAAAACATGAACAAATAAGGAAATGACACCTAGGGAATATGCACAAAAATGATATTCCTAAAACAATGTGTCACCCAAGACAAGTTACAAATCATATTTGTGATCATTTTTAGTGACACTTATCCATGGGGAAGCGTTAACAATTGGAGTGAAAAGCCTATACCTCTTCGAATACACTTTCCCTTGGTGACAACATGATGCCTAAATTTGAAGTTTAGCACAGGGATGCTCAAATCCCTAATTTGGTGACATGAAGCACAAATCCTTAGTACGATTGAGTTAGGTCGATAATTGATCACTCTTGACTCTCCTAACTAGCTCCTAAGAATAAAGTCTACAAATACTAACATATTTCTATCTCTTTAAATTTTAGCATTTCAGGTGTACTCTAACCCCTTAGTTTAGCTTTTTCTAAATGTATATTTCCATTTTACATATTTTTCAAGTTAAAGTTCAATTGCATTTACCATGAGCATTGAATACACTTGCTTTTTGTTGTAGGTCCTATCTTACTCCAGTGAAGGTGAAGAACACATAGAAAATTGAATCAAATATCAAGCATGCATCAATCCCACTACACACACGAAAAGGTCACCCATAGGATCCTTACCTTTTTCTTAGAATTCCATGGTAAAAATCTTACACTTTTCCATTTGGCATGCTACAATAATTAGTTGGCACGCTATTGGGCATAACCTCCTTTCAACCCCCCCAGGTATGATTTTCTTTTCTACTTTATGCTACCAAATTTTCATTCACCATCATAAAGCAGGGGAAAATGTAGTCACTAAAATATTCACTTATTACTATTACATTACGCCTGTAGTATGTTATTATATACATGATTTATTAGTTTGGATACTATGAACTAGTGAAACCTCTTTGGTCCTTTTCTTGCTTTGATCACATCTTTAATCTTGCATTTTCATTTTTTTGGTCAAGTCATAGGGATCCTTGTTCCAATATTTGGTCCCATTTCTAGTTTCCTTCTTCAGGACAATACCTCCCAGATAGAATAGTAGTGCCCAAGCACTAATGTCCTTTTGGGAAATTTTTTCTTCTTCGTTTGGATTTATAATTTGTCAGTTTACTTTGGATTTGGGTATTTTTTTGTATCCTTTTCACAACCTAGGTTGGATTTTGGTGTCACTATATGTCAAAATCAAAACTAAGAACTCATATATACACAACCTACTAACTATTATAAGGGAAATTGGGCCATCATGTTTCTATATGTACCATACATAAAAGAACAACACAAGGGACTGCATTTTGGGTTATACTATTCACTGCATAGGGGGAGGTTATTATGAATTCCATACCATAATTTTTTTCATTGGGAAAAAATAGTTGTATCCCACTATTATTTGTGTGAATGAAACTGGGGAACCCTAGGTCAAGGGACAAAATTTCAATCACACACCACAAGAACTACTGTTGTATATATCTTCCCCCTTGGGTAGATATGGGAATAACAGAAGGTAGAAGGCATAGGTAAAGGGTGCATGACATAAGGTGTCAACATGAAGAAATTCACGCCTTGGTGTAGGTAAAGGGCGCACGACATAAGGTGTCGACATGAAGAAATTCGCGCCTTGGCGCAGGTAAAGGGCACATGACATAAGGTGTCAACATGAAGAAATTCACGCCTTAGCGCAGGTAAAGGGCACATGACATAAGGTGTCGACATGTCAATCAGACTCTCTCATATGAATTTATTATTCAGTCTAATGAACGCTTGAGTCTTGTGTAGGTATATATGGTTTATTTTTAGGTACATGTGTGATAAAGAAGAAGTATAGTGAACTTGACGCGACCTATAATGAATAAGAAGTGATAAGAAATAAGACAACGAGAACCAAGATTGTAACTATTTTAAATACAACAACACCCAAAATAGATTCTAGTGCCTAGACATATGTGTCCTCTCCCAAGTTCTTATGTCACTTAGATAGTCACATTCCATTTTTTGAAACAAATCTCGAACAATCTAGAATTAGCCTTTCTAGTAACTATTTTAAATACAACAATACCCAAATCAGTCACCAGCCTAGAATCAGTTCAGACCTACAAAGGCGAGGTGAGTCTCTCTACAAACCCTATCTTTCACTCTTGCTTATACTTATTTAGCTTGATCTTGCATATTTACTGTTATATTTATCTGATCAATAGTGTCCTTACATTATATATATATTGCTATCATGATGGATATCATTATGAATTGTTTCTACCTCATTATTGGGTGCACAAGGAACATCATTAATCAATTTATAAATGGAAGGAATATAATTCATATGAAAAATAGAATTAATTTCATTGTCACTATAATATAAAAGATCTATGGAATCATCATCTACTAGTGGGAAAAATTGTGCTTGTTCATTATCACTACAATCTTCTGTATGACCTGTAAAGCTAGGATCAACATTCTGGTTATGAGTAGTGTTGTCCTTCATAGTAAAGTGGCTTAGGGAAATGATTATAGTAGGAATAGGGCCATATTGAGGAGGATGGTATGTAAATACCATATAATTGGGACCTATATCAAAATTAAATACTATGTTATCTTGAGGAGAGTATGAAAATGGAGTAACTTTCTTTACATCCTCATAGGTGGAATGCAATTGATTCGAGGGATAGTAACCACAATGATTCCAAAAGGATTAAAAAAATCCATAATCACACACATAAAATAAATTCACACGAATCAACCACACATGCACCCTAAGGGGGGTCTAGGGGTTTGGATATTAACATGCATAAAAGGAAAAACCAACCATGAAACCCTAGAAAAATTTGTGCAAATCAGGTTTAGGATTGAATATACGATAAAAATATGGAACCCTATGGAACCTAGGGTTTGGATATCAACATTCCTAACACACAAGGAATAGAGCATATATTAAGTTAAGGATTCGATAAAAAATGGGTTCAAAAACTATATCAACCCTAATTAAAATAATTAGTTCTTTTGAGTTGATAATACAAAAACTAATACTACAAATGCATTCAATATTATATTTTAGATCACATACAAGGAATATAAAATATAAAAATCATTATGAGTAGAAGATACAAGCAATCACATGTGTAAACGAGATAGAAAGAGTCACTTAGCTAATTCAGATGACAGTGAAGATGTCTCGGGGGGATAGAGAACTAGAATAAACATGGAAACTATGCAAATCAAGTCACATGAATTTTTTCCTTCTTGTTGAGGATTGCAAAACTAGGGTAGGAATGTAAAACATAACCTGACCTTACTATACAACTTTTACCCTATAGAAAATGGGGTTCTAGAAACTTCAGTGTCACTCTGTGTTGTTATTTTTCACCTTTTAGAATCTTCAATATTGTATCAAAACCTAGGATTAATAGCTAAACCTTAAAAAAAAACCCTAGCTACCCTGCAACACACCCAGTAAATTAGATAAAATAAATGATAATGCTTGAGTCAAATCGACCCCAATGGTTACTCCTTTGTGATTTCACTGAGCATTGCACTACATTTATGATTCCATTTAGTTCTCCCAATGTTTTGTGCTAATGTGCATATAAATATCCTTTTCCCTAGATTTTCCCTTGAATTTCCACACTGAAAGGGGGTTGGACTACCTCATCCCAATCAAACCCTTGTGTGTTGACAAGAAAAACTAGATCTATGCCCTCTTATGTTGTGTATTGAAATGTGGAAGTGTTCATTTCTGTTTGAACTTAGTATTTGATATATATAGGTGATTTCTAGATATTAAATTCTTAAGTTAGAATTGTATATATATGAGTTTTTACTTTGAAATAATGACCTTATTAGCAGGAAAGGCCAACCCAAAATATATAAACTGAAAGGTAAAAGAGTGAAAAATGGGCCCATGTGGATAAAAAAATAAAAAAATGGGTTAAGAAAATACATTATGGTCAAAACCATATGTACGGTCTTGACCCTTGATCTAAGATTAACAACAACAAACAATAAAAATAGGATGCTAGATATCTCTATTTAAAGGCTCAAAATCTAATCAAAGAAGAAAAATAGCAATAGTTTGAGCTCAATAAAGTAACAAAGAGGAAATCAATGAAATAATGGTGTCACTAAGATATTGTTTCATTTTTCAAAGCTTATCCACATATAATTATGATAAAAGCATAATGTAATAGTGATTTTGTGCAATTTTTAGTGTCTACAAGGATAAAGAGGCAGGTCCACAAGAAATTAGGAAGCACATGTAAAGGTTATAAGCTGCATGAAGGATAAGATGAATGATGCAAAGGGAAGTGGGTGTCAAATAATGTTAACTAAAAATCTTTATATGTGCATGACGAGGAAACATAAGCGGTGAAAAAAACAAATAGGTAGGGTGAAGTTAACCATCAATTTGATTGTCCCAAGGATGATAAAGCTACTTCATTTAGACCATCAAGAATCCCATGCAATGCATACAAGGATTCCGTGTAAGATATAATCTAGGATATGACGACATGTGGTATATGCACCACCTCAATGTAATAGTCAACTGATATTAATATAACTCAAGAGATAATTATAACTCTTGTTAAAATATTGAAGGGCAAGTCCCTGTTAGTATACATATCCCCCTGAGGGATCAATGTAAGAAAAAAAAAAGATAAAAAGTGAGAGAGAAAGCTTGTATGAGAGAAAGGCATGGGATATGGTGATTTTATTATGAATAAATAACAATGTATTATGGAGTCTTTTAGTTGTTCTTATGTGTGAGTTTCTTATTTATTGTTCATGTTTAATATTTAAGATATACTATTCTTGCTTTTATATTATTGTATGGAAATATTTCATATCAATGTCAAACTTTATAGGAACCATACTTCTCTCACACATCAGGTGAGCACGCTAATTCCTCTATCCTAGTGTGATAGGCTAGCATGGGGTGAAATTTTTACTTTTGGCATGTCGTAGTGTTGGTTGAAAATATGTCATTGGAGACACAATTAACATTTTAGGGGCTGATAGTCCCTCCTCTTTAATAGGGAGCTTCCCTTATTAAACCAAAAATTTGGAACTTTAAAATATTTACAAATTTATAGACTAATAATCTTTAATGAGTATATTGGTGTTAATGAATAATCTCATGATTTATAATATAGAAGATAGATTAAGAACTGAAAAGGTAGAAGAATGCAACAACAATGGTATGGAAATATGGAAAAAATAGAGACACACCATTCTTGTGGTTCTGCAACATTACCACAAGAATGAATAAATGAGAGGGAATAATAAATACACTTTAAGATAATAAGATTGGAGATCTTATCATACTCTTGTATGTAAATTAAATTCAACAAAATACATGCATGTATAAATGGAATTTATCACAATAAACAAGATACAAATTAAATCAAATCTCATTAAATATTTTCCCATGAATAAGAATACAAAGCTTTAGATTCCAAATAAAGAAAACACTATACCAACTAGAAAGTGAACAAGAATGGAAATAAGGAAGGTTTCTTCTTTTGTGTTTCAAAAGTAGTATTTCTTACATACAAAATGCACCAATATATAACCACCTTTACAAAGAAAATGAAGCCTTATATAGGCAATAGGAAAAGAGTAACTACCCAAACTAACTAGTTGTCTTAATTAAGTGTTATAACACTTAATCAATTTAATTTCATTCAATGAATTTATATTACAAATTTACTTTTAATATAGTAAAATTAGTGACAAAATAGATAAATTAGTGATGTCATGAGCCTGAAGAAGATGGAAAAGAAGGGACACCAAATGCAGGGACTTTAAGCTTCAAAACATGCATTCAAAATTTGGTAATTGCGATTGATATATATGAATCTTTAGGTATAATGGTATTGGAAAGATTTTTCAACCAACTTCCAAGAGAGGATTTCATTTTATTTTACGTTCCTCCATACAGAGAAAGTCCTTTTGCTACTTCTCTGATGACATTGTTGAGATCTGAAAATTCCTTCATCTTTTCTTTGTTAATCAATTATGATTTGAAAAAATATCCTTAATGATTGTATTAAAATATACTTTGATTTGATCAAAATATTTCATTTTTGATGAATTGTCTTTGAACAGATGACAACGAAGAGCTTGCAAATATGAAAAAATCTCATCCTTCAAAGATTCTCCTTTCTGAACCACATTTTGTAACTTAGTTGAGGATTCCTCTAAGACCTTTATTCTCCATTCAACACTGAAATTCCAAGTTCTAGATAAATTTATTTTAGATTCATCAAAAATAAGGATTTTATCATCTGTGAGAACCATGCTACAAAGATCTTGAATGGAATCATCCCAAAGTTTGATTTCTTTATCAATGTTGTCAATCCCTGAATTGATTTGTTGTTGAGCTAAAATGATATTATCATAAGTCTTACATGCTTCATCAATAAATTCCAATCCTGTGATAATATTTTCTCCACCCAAGCCTCAGATGATTTTTCAAGAGTGGGGTGTTTGTGAATTTATGTTATAGTTTTCAGATCAATATCAATAGTGATAGTGGTTGGAGGAAGTGTAGACAGAGGAGTTGGATCCAATGGACTTTTATTATATGAGAGGAAGGATTTAATAAAATTATCCAAGGCTTGTACTTACTCCTCCAGTTGCTCTTGAGTTTTCTTTCCTTTCTCAATTATTTCAATAACCTTAGAGATGGTTTCCCTAAGGTTGTGCACTTCAACCTTGGGGGTTGATTCTCCTAAGAAAATTCTAGTCAATTCAAAATTTTATAAGGAAATATATTTCTCACTCTTATCTTATTTTGGCCTAGAAATCTCTAGGAATTGTTATCATATAGAATTAGAGATAAGACAAGTGGTAGTCTTGGCTTCCTTAGGAGGATGACGAGAAGTGCCAAGAAGATCAGAAACTACATCATACTTGGGAACCTCAATCATAGATTGGACCTTTCTCTTTCTATTGTCTACCATGGATTGAACCCAGGTGAATGAATATTTTGACGATGTTTTCAAAGGATAAAATGAAAGGGAAATTTGAGAACTATGAGTTTGAGAGATTGAGACCTCTACAGTTGAAGTCACAAGAGAGGAAGAAGAAGGTATTATCACCTCCAGCTTAGGTCTTGAAGCACTTGTATTTCTTGAATCAGGGGCAACTATCTCAACCTCATCCTCTTCATCATCACTATTTTTCTCACTTTCCTCCCCTTCCTTATTAACGTATTTCTTTTCACTAACCTCTTCTTCATCCTATTGTGTTTTCTCAGGAGATGCTCCACCTCATAACTCATTTGTTTCTTGTTTCTTATTTATCATCACCTTGTCCCAGTGTCTCTTTCTTCTTCTCTCCGTCTTTGGAATTATCTTTCTTAGTATAAAATTTGGTTCCATAGTCAAGAGGAGAGGAAGAAGGATTTTACTGGGAAGGAGGGACCTTTTGTAAAGAATATGCCTTAGGATAAGAAGTTTCCTTCTGAGAATCATTGAATTCTTTAACCTTTTTATTCAACCAATACCTAGACCTCAAGAGAATAGAAGTGCTAAGATCATCTGAATTATATTTTTCCTTCCATGACCAGTGAATGGATGGAAGAGGAGTGTACTGAAGAATTGATGAATTCAGTAGTGAATAGATCTATACCATCATCAATCATTCCCTATGGTACTGGATATAATTTAAAAACTTAGATCCGTTATAAGGTTAATCTTCCATAGGATCTCTTCCCAACCTCATAGTCATCTATACAATCCTCCCAGTAGTCCTCAAATGCTGGAAAATGATGATATGTTAGTTAGAGGTCATTTCCGATAAAGTTCTTGCTATCAAAATAAGCCCTCTTTTGGTAAGGATGTAATTTGAATGGGGAAATAGTCCTTTTGAAATTCTATGCATCTAGGGATGACCTACAGGTATAATTTCCCAAAGTTATGGGCAATTATATGTGATATATATTCTTGTCTCTATAGGTCCTATGAAGAAGGTCTAGTTATCTACAAATATTAACTAGAATGATATTATCACTACAATATATTGGAAGCTTTTATGGATATCCTTCAAACCTAACTATTTAGATATAGGATGATTTCCTGAATTAGATGAATTGGCTACCATAAACTGAAATTAAGCGTCTTGCCTCCTAAGACACCCTACTTGTTATATTCCCCTCTAGTAGCCTCACTAAAAAACATTGTGAAAAAATATTTGACTCTCCTATGGTGGATATTATTGTTTTCATGATTCAATTGTGTGTAAAAATCATAGATAGAATTTTTTTTCTACTTTCCTAGATTCACAAACCAATCCATATTTTGTAGCCAACTATGGTGTACATTAAATAGGAGGTCATGTAGATTTATTTTTGTTTTGTGTACCTGGGTAAGTTGCTGAGATAAATTCTCATAGATAATCTCTCCCTAGTTCAATGGCTGAAAAAATTCATGAATAAAGTTGATGTAAATGCTCATTCAATATTGGAACTCTTGAGTTAAGGGTAAACCCATTACTCTTGCCAATAATGTGATCATATCCGATAATTACTCTAAAAACTCAATCTTGCAGAGAATATTAAGGCAATTTATATGGCCTATCCTTTTGAATATTATCCAAGATTTGAAAATCATTGTTTGGTACTTGATAGGAGTGAGATCATACTCCCTTTGGGCATAAACCTTGGTTAGAACTTTAGAACCTTCAAAAATTGGAATTCCTAGAGCTAGGTTGATGTGATGAGAATCCAGTTGTACAACAACCTACCCCTAAGTTTCCTTCAACTACTTTGTTTGAGGATCAAAATAAGAGGTACAACATAGAACTATATCGATACACTAGACCGATGTAGGAAACCCCTCACATGAGCTAATCCACTATTCATAATCCTCTAGGATAACGGGGTTGAGTTATTATCCCCCATTCTAGAATTCATCAAGATTCATGTGTTTAAATTCACTGTCTCTTATTTCAGGGACATAGGTTTCAAGTGAGGAGATATGCTCATATCCAACATACTAAAACTTCATTTTGGCAAGTCAGATAGAACTCAGGGAGAAACAATGGTTTTATAGTAGGTTTTTTGAGAGTATTTGAGGAGGAGAGCACAAAAACTAATAAAACTATAAAAGTGGGTGAAATAAGGATGAAATTACTCACCTTATAGATGGATATGAAGGCAACTGATTAACGTTCACAACGTAACTAGAATTTTTGAATTTGGTTGGGGAATGAGAGAGATATGAGGAAAATAGTGCCTCAGATGTGGGAGTGGTGGGAAGAGAAGAAAAAAAAAATTAGGAGAAAGATTGAGGGAAACTTAGAGTGAGAGGAACATTTTATAAGGTTAGTGAGTTTAGACAGTCCACATTTTCCCTCCTAAGTGATAAAAACATCAAATCGGGTGTGAGGAATCATGATGGAACACATTCAAAAACTAACTCCATTTAACTAGTGCTTAAAGTGGATATGTCAACATTTGGGGGCACTAATGGAACCTAGGAACAATGTTTTGTGTGCATGCTATACCCGTGATAGCTAGAAAAGCCACCGATGGAGAGGGAGTTGAAGAAGCATGGAGTCAGAGAACTGGGGGATGGAGGGAATAGGTTTGAAAGTTCCCATAGTACCAAAAACTGCCAAAATATTTGATGATGTGAGTAGGGGTGGGGAAGTGGGTATGTAGGCCAAGCGGGGAATGACATGAAGTGGGGTATGGTACCAAAAGTTCCCATAGTTCCTGAAACACCCAAAATATCTGACATGGAGTGTAAAGAGGACAAGTCGGTTAAGTGGAGCACGAAGGGAAACAAAGAAATGGGTCATCAATTCCCAAAGTTCCTTAAACACCCAAAATGTATGATAGAATCGATGGAAGTGAAAAAAAATGGAAAGGTGGAGAATATGAGGAATAAGGGAATAGTTCATGTTGTTCCTCAATTGACTGATTGTTGGATGGGAAAATTGACGAAGTAAAAAATAAGCATATGAGGATTATGTGCAAGAATGCACATGGGTAGTGGGTAGGAGGGTGCACATGGATGTTGGAAAGGGTAGTGTGCGGGACTGTGCACATATAGGGAAGAAAGTTGGGACCTAGCCGATTTTCTAAACCGACCTAAAAATAGACTTGGAGTGTGGACCAAGCAAGTGAGAAAAGCACATGTAGAACATGATTTATAGAGGATATTAATAGGATTAAAGCATGTCTTATCTTTATGACTGATCTATTACTAACAATTGTTGTAAAAGCACGTGAGATTTATACGCATGACTATTTTTAGGAAAGAAAGCATGCAGGATTATTTCTGTGAGCACGCCTATTTTTAGGAGAGTGCATGGGCGGTGAAGGGAAAGTCCCCACCCCTATATATATTTGATGTATGTCATCATTATATGTAGTTATCAGATATCTTAGCAAATTCATGTTGTTTTGTTACAGATATAGGGTTTGATGCTTGCACGCATGGTATAACGCACCAGTGAATTGATTGTTATGTATTCAACTTCTACTATGTAATGCTTTTTGACATAATGGATAATTGAGGAAGGATTCTAGTGGTGGATATGCTTAATTATGATGATCTAATGATTCAGTTGATCCTGGTTATTATTTAGATTGTTATTTTTCCTTATTATATGTGTTTCTAAAGTGACATGAATGGAATGGTTGTTTATGTTTGAATGGTTTCATGGTTAAATATCAATATAAACATGCATGCTAACCTTTTGTCAAGAATTTCAAATGAAAGACTTGGTAGCTGCACCTGCTTTGAGTGAGCATTTAAAGTTGTCTTAATGAAGTGGAAGTGCGCATAGCCTTTGAAGTGAAATAAAAGAATACATTTTGGTTTTGTTTCCGGGACCTCTTTTAAAGTTGTCTGCTAGGATGTTACACGCATATGGAACATCAAGTGTCTTTGGAGAGCATTGAAAGTTGGGTAGAAGATAGACAAACTAAGTTTACATACAGGTATAGCACTGGACCTGATTTTAATGTATGAAAATGGGTGGAAGATAATCTTTATCATGAATTGTATGAGATTTTCTTCAGTTTATTTCCAGTATAATTGTACCAGTGGCTAGTAGCTTTCACAAAAAAGAGAATATACTACCATAGACTAAGGATTTGGACGTAGGAAGATTATTAGACTCTCTTGGATGCCGATGAGGAGTGGAATTGAGTTGTAGACTGCTGGTGGGTAGGTGTGTTGTGTAATTACATGTTAGAGTACACATTTTTGATGTATTCTTTCCCTAAGGAAGATGAGTTAAATTTCTTGCATGAACCCATATGAACTTATTTATGCGCGATACCATTAGCCATCAAGATATTGATAATAGAATTGGGAGCGGAGAGGCTACCTATGGATATCTAAATCTCCACCACGTGTAGGTGTGGAGAAAGATGGCAGCCCTGGTGGAAGATAGGAAGAGAGAGGAAAAAAAACTCAAGTTTAATGAAGCACAAGAGAGGGATATTGAAGCATTAATGTATTCAAGAAGAATGATGGATCATGAAGGTTTTGAGGTAGTTGTAAAGATGAGGAGCCATAATATCATGTCCTCTCAACTTTGGGAAAGCGTGGTAGAGATTACCTATTGAATTTTGATGAGATCACGTCAGAGGAGAGAATGAGCACCATGGGCATTCATTTGACCAAACCTAGATACCTAACCCTTGTGTAAGGTGTTCTAGATCTAGAGGTAGTTTTTGAAAGGAATTATAGTGAAGGTAAGTATGTAGATACTGGTAGATATCATTTTGTGCTGAATCAGGAAGTGCATCAGACTAGTAATGCGCCATGAAAGCACACCAGATGCCAATAGTCGGAAGTACACTTGGGGGATTGTTTTTAGGAGCATGAACATGGCAAAGTGTTAGCATATAGACCATTGGAAGAACTTATGTAGGTGTTATGAAAAAGAAGACAATGGGTGTACAGTTCATTACTACAATTGGGACACAAGGAAGTTTGTCGACTGGGCCGCAACTTGCAGTAGGGGGTATAAGAGGTTCATGAGGATCAGGTTAGCAACTATTTGGAGGAAATATTGGTGGAGGAATAATGTCTAGTCCTGATCTAGGGAAAGATACACCACCATAGAAGCCACCACCAAATCAATATTAGTAGATGCCATCTCAACAACCACATCAGACACCTCAAGTTTATTTTGAGATGTCTCTCCCCTTGCTAGAGTATAGGTGTAGAAAATATCTAGCAGATCATGCACATAAGCATGAATTACTATGTCACACTAAATAAATTACAACTTTAGATAGGAAGGAAAGCTAATTTTTGACCGTACTTCAATGGTGTGTACATAGTTGGTATAGAAAGTATGACCCACATTAGACTATGGTGGATTATAACATTTTACATGCTGCATTTCTGGCTAAGTTTCACATTCTGGAGTTTGAGAATCATAACATCAATGCACTCAAGGATATCAATCAGGGTATGTCAGAAAATGTGAGAGAGTATAACTCGTGTTTTAAGAATCTGTTGTCCAATATTTTTTATGATATTCATCTAAATTAGCATACACAATGGTTTTTTGGAGGATTGTTGAATCTGTTTCAAAGAGCCATATATCATAAGACATATGCTGAACCGTGCGAGGCCTTGGAAGTAGCTTTGTGCACCGAACAGTTGGAAGTGTTGTGTCATATCCTATAATTTTAGTTTTCTTTTTTAAAAGGAAGAGTCATAAAATGTTGCATGGTTTATGAAGGTTGGGGAATAATCCTTACCACGTAGTTGAGTATGTAGCTACATGTGTGTATGTATATCTTGAAAAGTATATACACATGTACATGTAGCTACATGTGCAACTGTACGTACCCAAAATTATATGGTACTGCACTGCTGGAACAACGTTACACGTGCCCCAATGATGATACAGGTCTCCTCGCAAGGTGTTCAGGATCTGGAAAAGCTATCAAAGTATGTGTTAACATCCCACATGCCCCGCTTAGCCCCTGTGTGATTTAATTTTTCCTTCCCCCTTTTTTTCTTTGCTTTTCAGTCTTCAGTGACGAAATCGCCACCCTGCCTGGGTGGCGGTCTCATGACCACCGCCCAAGCAGGGCGGCAGTCCTGTAACTGCCACCCTGCTCAGGGTGGTGGTCCTTCACGCGTTTTCCAGAATGCTCTTTTTAATGCGACTCATGTAAATTTTCAACGTTTACCAGATTTTTTCACCGCCTCTGCTTCTATTTATGATTCTGGTTCCTTGGAATAGTGTTTTGGCATTATTTATTGTTTAAGAGATCAATTTGGTTTTCACCTTTGGGTAAATAGGATTCGATAAATAGCTGGCTTGTGCTCAAGTAAATGGCCCCTCAAATTTGCCTCTGAATTTCTCATTTCAATAGCTTAGCCTTTCAATTTTTCTTAGGATTCATAGTTTCATTTGTTGTATGCATGGTAGTGTTGTTTAGCTATTAGAAAGCCACATATTCTCCTTGTGTAAGTGCTATTATTATTTCATCCAATTAATTGGAGTAGGATAGTTTGATTTTTTAGTAGGAAGCCATTAAAGTTGTAGGTTCTTCTCGTCAAATAGGATAGTTTCAGGTTCTGGACGTTTTAAGTTGCATGACTCGCAATAAATCCTGCTAGGAATTACATAAGCCAAGCTCTGTTCTCTTGCGTTATCCCTCTCCTACTCGCATTATATTCAGTTTGCATCCTAAGCTACCATTGTTCCAATATCTACTTTTGTTGATGGTAGCATTACATGCTTTTCTATATCCACGTGAGCACGAAAGAACGAGAAAATCACACTGAGGGGACAAGGCCATACACCATCGGATTCGCCACTGTTCTGCAAAATCTAGGTTCAATCTTTCAAAGTTCTAGTTAAAAGCATATCAAGTAGAGTCATCAATCATTTCATTTTAGCTAATTTTACTTTCAATATTGCTAGGGAAGTTGTGGGGATTCATAGTTTATGAGAAACTATGATTCACTCCTCACTTCTGAGGTAGGATCGAGAGTCTTTCAAATAGATTAGATTAATTATCTAGTTACTTAGAATAGATTCACAACTGCACATACAAGTAGCTATACTCGGCTGCTTTGTTTGTTTTAATTTCATTACTAGTTTAGTTGTCAATTTCTAGATATATTAGATAATTGCTCTTTTAAATTTTGTTTAGTAGTTTATCAAAATATTAGATTTAGGAATATACATAGATATATCTTGCGTAGTCAATTTATTCTGTCATTAATTAGCTTTATATCACTTCCTTTTTCATGACAATCATGGGACCTAGAGAGCCCAGAGAATACGTATTCAAGCCTATTGTGCCTCAATCCAATCTTGTCATAGCAATAATCTGATATCAGACCATAATCTTAGAATCCAAGTCTTCCAAACAACAATAGACTTACAACAGATATCAGCTCATAGTTAAGAGGGTTAAACATAGAAGACCACCAAGCACACATATTATAGTCAAACCAGCCAAACTACAGGTTACCCTAGATAAACATCCCCATGACTGTAGAAGGGCTTGAAAGAGAGAAAACATTCGGTTGCGATCCTTTGGTCCCATAACCAGACGCAGGAGATACTCTCACTAATATAGACACTAGCTTAAGAATTCAGGTTGCAAGAACGCCTGTAAGATACTCTGAAAAGATTGCACAACTGTTAATTCTGAACATAGAGGCCGAAAAGGCATACGACTATTGGATACTAGGGATTAGGGACTGATTCCACACATGACCATAGTAGGTCCACAACAACCACGAATCTACGGTTGTGATTCACAAATCCCACAACCCAACGAGTCCACAGGTTAATCCGATGTTGATGCTGGTTTATGCACATTAGTATTCAGATCCACTCCACTTCTACCTATTATCATCACACAGTTATCCCTGTTGGATATAGTAGCTAACGAAGCTAAGGATTTCTGGACTAGGTTGGAGAATCACCAGTAGAATCCACCATATCCATCATCCATCCCATGACCTTGTCTGGAGATATACATGAAACAATCCCAGGTCATTTTCCTTGTATCCCACAACCTATAGATCAGATCACACCAGAGCTCGATATTGATTGGAGCCTTCGAGCATTCATCCTTGGTGACCGATCTATCATGCCAATTTAGGTTAGGAGGGCTTTCTTTGCCTTAGATTCGTAGATTCCATTAGTGCGTGTCGAAGATATAATATTGCCTAACTAGTTTACCCATACCCCACGTATAATCCATCCCCATCGGCTGTCTCGGCACGACCTTGGGGGGTCAGGTGCGAGGAAGAGTTACTTGTAGATTCCCATGCTCGCTTGTCACTTTTCCATCGTACAACAACCACACAACAATGATTATTTCCCAGTGTTCGTAAACCACTTGCATTTATAACTTATTCTTTTTTTTCTTTAATGTTGAATGTGCTTACTTTGCTGAGTAGGATAACTTTGTGCATTGTTGGATTGTTTGGTAGCGGTATCTATAATGAATATTATTGTGTTACTTACATTGTTGAATGAGATGATTTCATCATTGGGTACTTTTCCTTGTTTTTGTACCAGATATGGAAATTGATAGTTTTCTATTCTTACTGGAAATAATGATTTCCTAATATGAGGGATCTATATGTGGTTGTAATAATACTATTGCAAAAGGAAAAACATAGTTGACTGCATGATACTAACCTTATTTTTCTATCATGGAGGTCAAAGGACATAAATTGTAATAACGGTCCTCAACAAGGTACAAGTAAAAGTTTACACTCGTTTTCATTAAGTTAAAATGGAGGTTGGGATAATGACATCCTTATCAACAAGTAAATTGCAACTCCTTGATTTGTAAGAAAATATAGATTCAGTATATTTATCTTGATTAAATACTTGACTGTTTTTGGTAAGCTTTCTCATTTCACTTAATGTTATATTTGATATATGAAGGATCATGCTATACATGGGATCGAAAAATTATTTGTATTAATTTTCACCTTTGACCAATCGTGACTCCTTGGTAAGAGGTCAATTTTGTTTATTAACAACAACGTATTGTTCATACTCATTGGCACTTGATTATCATTGGGTCTTGTTTTCTATTGACCATACTTAATAGCAAAATTAATTGATAACTGTTTTATGGGATATACTAAGACTAAGTAAATATTGACCATACTTAATAGCAAAATTAATTGATAACTGTTTTATGGGATATACTAAGACTAAGTAAATCTATGACTAAACTATAATGGATTAGTTGGTTTAATTATTTCATTGGTAGAATGACCATGTATAAGGAAAGATTTTTCCCTAGTCTTGATTTCTTCTAGCACTTTTTACTCCCGCTAAAATTAGTAAAAACACAGTGGGCGCCTACAAATTGAATAGAGCCACAACATGGCACAGGGAGAATGACATGCATTCAATTCATGTACCGGTCTTAGGGAAACTCAAATCTTCTCCAATAATCTATTGACCCATCATTATTGTTATTTTATTTCATTGATTGTTCTCAATTTAGAGCCTTTTCCTCTTTGAACTTCACTTTTGAGATAACTGTGCATACATCTTATTGATTTATATTGAATCAACTTGGGAGGAGGTTATTATGGATGACCCCACAGTATTTATCACAAATGTTGAGATCTGAGGGTTGTTATTTTTGCGATCTGGGATCGAATTATTTGGTGTTAATTTGAGAAATTCATTTGGAAGCTCTTGCTCAACTTGGTAGGAAGATTCAGAGGAAAGTTTCATGAAGATTTCAGGAACTCAATAAACCTAGAAATGGGTTTACTTTCCTTAGTCTAATTGTTTTATTTATCAGTAGTTGAATATTTTCTATTATCTTTAGAAATTATTTGAAGGGGGTTAATCTTTTGTGATAAATAAATAATAATGGTTTCTATCAAATTCGTGTTAGTTTTTCTAGAAGGATTAGTGTGTTGAAATATGAATATGGGTATTTAAGTATTTTCTTAAATCTAGGTTTATCCTCGAATGTGGCTATGAATCTATGTGTTGGGCGTGATTGTGAATATGTAATGGGTGTAGCCGTTGATCAAGTTTAAGGCTTCCTGTTGAATCCCCTCTTGAGTTGATGTTTTGAATTATCACATATTCCCTTCACATCTATTTTCATGCAGTCCATGTGCTCAATAGGGTATTGATCTCGGTTTGAAACTTAATAATTTAGAGTATTTTATATTATTAAATACAAAATGAATGAGTGGTTAGTTATAGAATGGATAATTTTTCTTAAGGGTTTTTCTGGATAGTTATTGATGTTCTCTCCTTTCATTTGATTAGTTGTTGGGATGACTGAACCAAATGCATACTTCCATGAGAGGATATTCCTCTGTTGACCGTAGTTCTACCATGATTCTCTAGTTGGAATAATGTGATGTCGATTGGTTGTTATGTCTTCATATTGTCTCCCAGATTATAGAAGGCATGTGTTATTCTTGTTCAGATTACTTCACCATTATGGGCTGATTTTAAGAGATTTTGACTTATAACTATTATTTTTATCAAAAGGCATTTTTGTATATGTAGCCTTAGTTAATGACAATATACTTTGATTATTGATTTACTGTTTTTGTAATATATGGTAACATTCTCTTTTGTAACCCATTGTAAAGTATTCCAGAACTTATGATTATGATTGTGGGTTAATTTATGTAATGCATGGATATGTTTCCTGTGGCTTTAAAGAAATATTTATACTTTTTTAAACCACTGAAATTATTAGAAAGTTCACGTAGAAATCTAGAAGAACAATATCTACTTTATAGTCTTTGAAAAGCATTTGATGAACATTGGTTAGAATGATAGAATGATTCTCTTCTTCATGTAAATTATAATGGCAATAACTTAGTTAGTTTGGAATGCAATTATAGTACGGGTTTTGCTATTTAATAAATGAAAATATAATATTCTATTAATGAGTCCATATGAAAGGCAATCAGGTGAAGAGTTACATCCCTTCTTATGAAATGAATTTTTGGATTGAAAATAGCAAATTCAGATGGAACTCTGTTATTGAGACAACAATGTTGTTTGAAAAGTTATGAATAAAAGATAATCATTTAATGAGATCATTGAATTGTTGTTTACTTATTTTATTCATGTTGTATTTAATTACTTTTAAATGAAACAATTATATTAAGGAGTGTAAATCCATGCCAGTTCTTGTGAATTGACCATGTACATTGTTGTACTTTATCATTTTTCATATTGTAGGTTTTGCAAGTGATTACAAAAAGAAATAAAGACTAGATACAATTTACTTGTTCGATATTGTTTTGATTGTGAAATATCATAAAGGTATTTATTTAAATTAAAGTGAAAGTATTACTTTTCTAATGTAAAAATAAAATGATATTTTTGTATTAAAATACCACCATTGATATTCTTTATTGAGACTATGTACTTTTGTGTCAAATTATGAATATAAAGTTGATTGCTTATATCATTATGACAGTGTTAATATAACAATGTTAATCCTTACTTGAAAACATGGTAACCAGTATGAATTGATGAATCATTGATATATGATAATTGTTTATAAGATGTCATTATAAACTATTAATTACATAATGAAAACAATAATTACATGCAAGGACATATGAATGAGTACTCAAAGAAAACATTATAGATGATGTACCTATTTGGGTAGATAAGTAAGTTGATATAACTATTTGCAACATACAACATTATGAAATAAAGTATGAAAGTATATTAAAAACTCATGAAATGGTACTGATGTACTAATTTACCTTAGGTAAACAAAAACACGCCTAGTATCAATTAAAGGGTATTAATGACATTAATTAATGTTGTGAAAGGTTTCAAGTCTTATATTGACTAAACCAGTCTCTTAATTGGAAACTGATATAGTTGACGATCACGTGGAAGTGGGTACATACTTATACAATGACTCATGGAGATCATTGCATACCTATAACGTGGTTTGGATATCATCTAGAAACTTAGTTAACATATCCATAGGATGAAGGTTTACATTATTATAAATGAATGAACTAAATTGGTTAACTATAAACTTAATACTTAATCAATAGAAAAGAATCCTGATACTATGTTGTGATGGTTTTGCGGTGGAAGGAAGGACAAGTTTTAAGTGGCTTATGTGTAGTCACAAAACTAGGCTTGTTAGAGCAATGAAAAAACTATGGCCATAGTATTACAAATGAATGATTACATTGTCTTCCACCATTTCTTCTTTTAAACTATGTCATGAGTGGGAGGATGACACTAAGAAGATACACATGGTTCTATGTACCTTTAAAAAGGTCTAACCAAATGATATAATGGGTATATTGGCTTGTATAGAGCATTGAAAGGGGATCGAGTAGGATCTAAACCATTACAGTTGCACATAGTTATCATAGGTTGTCAGAATGGATTATGGATATTAATTAATGCTGATCTATTGTAAGCTATTAATAATTTAAGGCATCAAGATAATTAAATGAGAAAATTAAAAAAAATTCCCTTAGTTTGATGAAGTGTAATATTGAGGTGTTACATTGATACTGGAGTGAGTCTATTCTTGGAGGCGTCGATAACAACTATAGCTAAAAAATCAAAGAAGCTCTCTTCTAAATTGATACATGAGACACACAGTGGTATATGGTATAATGATTTTGAGGTTAAAGAAAATACCAATGATAGCTTCCCACTTAGGACAATGCATGCATTGTTATAGTCTCGTGATATTTTCCACAAGGACCATGATGTATGTAATATTCCTCTCTTGAAGTGCGTGACTATGTACTGTAATATCTATGATGTATACACTCATGATACGAAGGATTACCAAGTAATAGATTAAATTCATGAGACATGTGAGATTGGATTATGGCAGACCACGGTGGCAAGCAACTCTCAGGTACAAAACAATCAAACTTCTGAAGAAGATAACACTAGAGGGGGTGGATTCCATGGAGGATATAGAATCAGAGGTCATAGTATCCAAATTAGATTTCCATGCGGGACCTTTTAGACTTGTGGGTCCCCAGATCATTACCAATGTGATTGTCCCCAAAATATAGTATGTGCGTATTGTGGTAAGCATCATAAGCTTGAGAACTACCCTAAACTTTATGAGTGCATGTGCCAGAACAAGAAGAAGGACAAGGGAATGAGGATGATAAAGGTATAATGTGCGAAGTGTGATCAATGGATATTAAAGAAGATACTTGATTTTGAGTTACAACCTTTGTTGGTCACTACTCACACTAACGCAAGGAGGACATATAAACCTCTTAAAGCTAGAACACTCATCACAAGAGAATAAGGCATGCATGTTAGATATCCAGATGCTTATAATTAGAAGGAATTTTATTAGGTGATTATGGGGGTCATCAGAGAGCTAAAAAGTAAGATATAATTCTTGAAGAAGTAGGCACACGAGATAACGTGTGAAGAATGTTGAGTTCCAACCGAAGGATGTGGATGACCTAAAGGAATTGTGTAAGATGTTGCGTCAGGATAATATTATCCCATTGTTAGGGGAATGACTATGTGAAAAGGTATCGCTCACTAGAATTGAGCATGAGTGATAGATACTATATGCAAAATTACCACCATAGAACCATGAGTATGATAAAGAAATAACTTTGGATGTAGTAATTAATGGGTGGTTGGTAACAAATATCATGATAGATATAGACGCTAAGGTAAATGAGCTCACTCTAGATGCATGGAATCAGATGGGGAGCCTAACATTACAACCATCTTTAAATGTGTTTTATATGGTAGAAAAAGGGCTATGCCTACTGGGGTGTTCAAATATGCCTCCATTATAATACAAGGGGCCAAATTTACTTGAGACTTCGAGGTACTAGAGCTTGTTGAAGGAGACAACTTTCTAGAACTACTTGGGAGACCCTGGTGTTATGTGAACAATGTAGATATGGATTTTAATAAGGGATATATCAGCTTTGAAAATAAAGATGAGCTCATGATTATACCTATGAACTAAGCAAAAGCTACACCATACCTCGATCCTTTGAGTGAAGAATATATGAATAGGATTTATGCATGTACTATGCGAGATATTGAGACTGTGGAACCATCCAAGGAAGGCATGCTTCAGTGGGAAGATGCATAGTTAATAAATGACACTACATGTATTGCTTGTGATAATTGGGCCCATGACACATATGAAATGGTTAGGCGCAAGATGAAGGGACATGTAACTAGAGTGATCAGACTCTACATTGTTAGGTGTATGGGAAAAGTTCATTTACCCTAGTATACTGGTGAAGAAAATACTGAATCATTCTTACGTGCCATTGAGGAACACTGGTAGAATGAGGGTGAAAATAGGAACATTATGGTTTATAATTTGCGTGGAAGAAAAAATTATTAGTGGGTGACACACGGGGATAACTTGTTGGGCTAGAAACAATTGAGGATCACCTTTTCAATAAGGTTCAATTGGAGCAATGTGCCTACACAGATATATATGAGTATGATGGGAAGACTCCTAATTTGGTACACATTCATAACTGTGAGAGAAAATGGACATAAGGCCTGGAGGATTTACCACTAGTTATGTAGGTGAATAATTTCTATTCCACCATGCGCAATTATGCATGCACATGGTATGTCCATGTTAAGATCAAGCAAGAGACTGCAAGCTGGGGATATATGAGTGTTGGTATGGTACACACATTTTATTATTTTGCTGATAAAATTACAATACATGAGGCTTTGCAGATCATGAAACACATCACATTGGGGGATAACATGAAAGCATAAGAGCTCATGCTCGAGTTGCTTGGTGAACCTGATTTCGAAGTGCACCTAGATACTGAAGAGAAAGAGGAGGTATTGATGCATCGCATTGGGAAGGAGAAAGAGAAGGGTAAAATGGTGTACCTCATTGAAGATGAAGAGGTGAATAATTTGGAGATTAACCATTTTGAAGGTACGCGTGAAGTAATGGAAACTGTAGATGAGAATTACCATGCATACCATGCTCCCATGAAGATAAAGAATGTTAAAATTGACACTAATGATATGCCTAAGGAAGCTATCATTGGGGATTACTGGTCATAATAAGAGGTAACAAATATTATTGAGTTCTTGTATGACTTCTAGGACTTATTTCCATGGGGATATCATGAATTAAAGGGAGTGCACCCATCCTTGGGAGAAATGAATATTAAGATGAAGGAAGACACACATCTAACATGAAAGAGTCCTTATAGGATGAATACAAACCTGCACGTGAAAGTGAACGAAGAAATAGATAAGATGCTGTAAGTTTGGAATCATTAAACCAATTGAGGAGATCTAAGTGGGTCATCCCTATGGTTATCAACATAAAAAAGGATGGGAAGATCAGGATCTGTGCTGATTATCAGGGAACTTAATGCTTTGTGTGTGTATAGATCCTTTTCCTACACCTTTCACAGAGGAAATCCTTGAAGTATTCACAGGGAACAAGATATGTTCATTCCCATATGGGTTTTTAGGATTATCATTAGGTGCACATATTGCATGCAAGGACCAAGAAATGACTACTTTCACCATTGAATGGGGAAGTTTTTGCATATATTGGTATGCTATTTGGATTGAAGAATGCACCAATAGTATTTTCGCACATTATTGTGCAGTATTTTCATGAATTCATTTACAACTTCTTGTAGGTTTACCTTGATGATTGGACTGTTTATGGCTTGGTAAAGGATCACTATGATAATTTGAGGCTAATGTTTGAGAGATGTAGCAAGTTGAGCATTTCTCTTAATATTAAGAAGTGTATTTTTGCTACACTTTTTGGCACTTTGCTTGGGCACATCGTTTGCAAGGATAAGTTATTGGTAGATCTAAAAAAGATAGTAGTAATTATGGGATTAGAAGAGCTTACTAACTAGAGTGAAGTACGTAAATATTTGGGGTATATTGGTTACTATAGAAAATTTACTAAGGTATATGTAAAGATTTCCACACCCCTGGAATATTTTCTCAAGGAGAAAGGAAAATTTCATTGGGGTGACACGCAATAAGAAGCATTTGAGAGCTTAAAGGAGAGATTGACTACTACATCGATATTGTAATTTCCTTCTTAGAACAAACCTTTTCATGTAGATGTTGATGTTTCTGGAACAAAAATTGGCATAGTCTTAATGCAACCTAGAGAGGGTAATGTGGACCATCCTATATGTTTCGCAAACAGGAATTTGACACCAATATATTAGAATTATACTATAACTGATCGCGAGGCATTGTATATGATATAAGCACTTCATAAGTTTCGAAAGTACATTTTGGCTACCTTGTTGATCTTCTATATAGAACATATGGCATTAAAGTACCTAGTTAACAAAAATGTTTTCAAGCGTGTATCTACCAGTGGATACTTATTTTTAGGATTTTGATTTCACAGTTGTTATAAAACCAGGAAAGAGTAATTTAGGTATTGATCACTGATCAAGAATCAATTCTAGTGAGGATGCATAGAGTATTGAGGATACAATGATTGATGCACAATTGTTTAGATTTTACAATGCACATGCAGATTTGGAAGACATGGCAGTATTTTTGTGCACTAGATTTACACTAGAAGGGATGAAGTACCCTGGAGAAAAAACATCTTGCTATACGTGTAACAACTTATCAGTTGATAGGAGGAGAGCTGTATAAGCTGGGTCGAGATGAAGTATTATGTAGGTGTGTCCTAAAACATGAGTGCAAAACTATCATGGAGGAAGCTCATGGAGGTATAATAGGAGGACAATATGCATCAGACGTGATTGTGTACAAGATTCTTGTGGATGGAATTTGGTTGGAGAATTTGTACAATAAGGCTTTTATAAAGGCATGTGGCAATTGTCATTGGGTTGGCAAGCATGAACATATATATGAGATTCTTTTGTAATCCATAGCAAGTGCATAACCTTTTGAGAAGTGGGCTATTGAATTTTTAGGACCTACTGCACCACTTGCATGTAGGACCGAAGCACATTATATCATTACATGTACATATTATCTTACAAGGTGGGAAGCGACAACACCTATGAAGGATTAAACTGCAGTAAAAATGGAAAGGTTCCTTTGGGAAAACATTATTATCGGTTACAGTTGTCCATTAAGCTTGACTAGTGATAGAGGAACTCATTTCTTAAATGAGACAATCAGAATTATCTTGGAATATTTATGGTGGCACACCATAAAACCACCCCTTATCATCTTTAAGATAATGGTAATGCGGAAGATTTAAACAAGATTCTGGAACAAAATCTTACAAATATTTGTGATGTTGGAAGAAAGGATTGGGATGATAAAGTGTTATATCTACTTTGGGCTTACATGACCACATATAAAATATTGAACAAGGCCACACCCTTTCAATTACTGTTTGCACACAGGCCATACTCCCTATGGCGTTTTTGGTACCATCCCCGTGTATTACATACATAGGTGGATTGTCAAATGAAAAGTATATGGAAGAGTGCATTTAGAAACTAATGTAATTAGATGAGCGACGTGTCATTACATGTTGGAGCAAGAAGACTGAGAATGCACAACATAAAGATTAACATGATAGGCATATTAAAAATAAAACATTTATAGTTGGAAAGATGGTTCTTCTCTATGACTCCAAGTTTTGCGCGCCACCAAAGGAAAGTTTAAGGTGCATTTGTTGGGATCTTTTATAGTAACCAAGATAATTGAATCGGGTGCATGCCAATTATAGGTGCTGGATATGCACCATGTTACCCGGTTACTTCAATGGAAGTAGGTTAAAGCCCTACTATAAATAAAGCTTCTTGGTGTTTATAATAAGGAAGTATTGCCACTTAGATTAGGTTTCCATTTCATGTTTTATTTTTACTTTTTAGTTGTTAATGATTTGCTTGTTTTGTAGTAATATTCATGTTTGCATGTAGGATGGTGATTACTTATCTATTGTGGGATGATGTGTAAGATGACCACAAATGAGATTTATTCTAGGGTGAACTATGAGTGTGCGTGAAGGGAAAGTTTTGTACAGTAGATGTACATACAAAAATGGGAAGAGGGATGTTGACTAAAAGGTGTATGTAAGAAAAGGTTTCATAGATGCAAGAATGATGGAAGAATTTCTTAGAATAAAGACCAAGCGAGGAAAAGGCTGCGTAGTGTAACGTGAGGTAGGTAGTAACATGATGGAATACTTGGTATAAAGCATAGAGGAAAGATATGTTGTGGTGCAGGAAAGCGTGTGCAGGTATGTCTATGGCTTAGAAGTAGTAAGCGCACCAGAATGTTATGATTGCATTGCGTTGAAGAAAGTAGAGAAAAGAGTAGAAAAAGTAAAAATTGTGATTAAAGTTGTAGTAAGGTGGTAGGTGAAGAGAAATTAATGTGGTAAAAATTTGGAAATCTATAAAAAGGGCACCGAAAGGTACTTGTTATCTACATTTCCTTATGAAGAATTCAAGCATTAGAGGTGTAAGTTGAGTGGATTTGTGTGAAATTACGACAAAGATGAGAAATAGAATCAATCCAGTTTGAGAAGCCACATGGTATGATTATGGAGCTCCTTCAGGTGGAAGTTTAAAGCTAGAGAAAAGGCATGAGGTTTTATTTTAGAGAATAGGGTTGTGAGTTAGGGTTTACAAGAAAACCAAAAACTTGAATTTGAGCTAGGGCTCAAAGTTGATAGTCAACAAGTTTTTGAAGCAAGGAGGGAAAAAAAAGTAAATTTTTAGTGTGAATGGTTAAATAGAGGGTTATTGAGCACCTACGGCATGAAATATTTTGAGTTGTGAAGGAAATGCTATGCAGAAGAAGAAATGGTACCTAGAAGGTCACCTGTAGCGGTGACTAAGAGTAAAGGGAAGGAGAAAGAGATAGAGGTTGAGGTTAAAGACGTGCCAGAAGAACAATACTCAGAGATGCAATATCTTGAGGGGGTTATCATGGGATAAATATTGGAGTCCCATATCAAAAAATTTAAAGTGAGTGACTATATACATCACTCAAATTCAAATAAGTGTGAGATAGAAAATGAGTCAGTACAGAATATGAACCAAAGGACTGCTGATAATAAACCGATTTATGATGATAAAGGACACTAGGTTTTGGAAGGCACTAGAGTTATTGAGATTTATGAGTTTCCCTACTTGGAAATCCTGAGTGCCTCTATACGTGGCTTATGTTGCGGGTCCATGAGAATTTTTTTCTAATTTTTCGGAAGGAGGGTGCACATTACCATACTGAGGATTGGAAGAATCATAGGGTTGCATAGTTTAGGCATCAAAACAATGACAAATTTGGATGATGAAGTGGGTGTAGAGACTGCTGCCATCACGCTAAAGTATCAAAGAAGTGTGCACATGATGAACATTATTAAGCTTCCTGACCCAGTTTTGAGAATCTTCACGTATATGGTTACTAAATTGAGTGCCTAGGAGAGGTAGACCGAGGTCAATAAAATATGGCTCCATATTACAAAGAAGATGAAGGAAGGAATCGTATACAAAATTGTTTCTTTCATTGTGGAAGGAATCATAGAAGAGGTGCGCATAGGTGATAAGATAACTTGGAGAGTAGTCCTCATGTCTATTTTATTTTTAGAAATTGGAGTACTAGACGACCCAAATAATAAAATGTGGAAATACCCTCCTGAGAACAAGTCCCTTACCAAGAGATTCACAGAGTACACTTGTAATGGAATTACTAACGCTTATAAGGTAAGGGTAGATAGCTGGTATATGTGAATGCGTGAGGCATTCGAGCATGAGTGGCACATTCCTAATGATTTTCCCTTGGTATTGGATGGAAAGGAAGATTTTTTTGGTGTACCAACACTTCTACCTTGGGAAATTCTATGTGAATAAGGGTGAGAAGATTCTGTGGTGCAACAAACTAGTGAACAAATTTTTAGATGCACACAAATTAATATTTGATGTTGATAAGGTAGACTATGACTACTATATATTGCACAAGATGTATGTGTACCCTAGAAATGTATCATACATATAGACTATGATATTAGATGATATCAATATAAATTATATGACCTTGGAAATTGGTAACGAGAAAGAAGTAAAGGTTTTTATATACGTAAATCCCATATTGGTCAATGGAAAGTATATTGATGGTGAACTAAATATCTTATAGCCATCAAAAGGTAGGAAGAAAGTTTTGACAAGGAAATAATATGAGGCTACTCCTCAAAGGTTGGAAAGAGAATAAAAGACTAAGTATAAGGAGGGGGAAGAGGAAGAAAAGGAAGATAGCACCATGCTTGATCGTAGCATCAGAAGAAATTTGAAAATAATTTTTGAGGAATGAGATATTGGTGTAGGGACTTCAAAACCTATAAAGAAGTCACCAGAGGTCACTCCACCTAAGCCGAGCCTAGAAAAAAAAAGAGAGGAGATGAAGGTAGGTGCGCAGAGGTGACACTGATGAGGAAGAGGTAGTAGAAGAACAGGAACCTCCAATCCATGATGAGAAGGAAGAAGAGTACATGAGGGTAAGTGTCACGCACTATATAGAGGTACATGAGGTACATGAAGTGCATGGAGAACATATTAAGAGAGATGAAGATATGAAAAGGATCAAAGGAGGCTATGGTGGTAGTGCACATACCCGTAATAACTAGAAATCCCTCCATTGGAACTACAAGATTATGTTTACTACAAGAGAATAATATTACATGTTTTGGTATGTCCCAAATGACCAACATATCGGTGTCCAACCTACTCAGCCCACCTTTCAGTTGTGTCAAAATTACTGACAAGTTTTCTCACTATTTGTGTTCTAGAAACATTATCAAACTTTCCATTACTGTTAATTTGTAAAGCTATAACCACTGCTACTAGGCACTCATCATCATCGAAAGACCAATTTAAAACTTCCTCCAAGTAATGATGAGCAGGCTTATACAGATGACTATCTTTGGATGACAAAACATCCACTAAAACATTGGACAAACTTGTTGGAGAAAACAATTTGAACAAATGATGCAGGTATCCTAGGAAGCAGCATATGAAAAATATCAATAGCTAAATGTTTTCAGTCATGAGATGATGGTAGAAGTGTTCCTTCAACCACCACTTCCTAGAAACTAGCAAGCCTCTTTGCAATATTCTTTTCTGGGCATCTGCGCTTTTGGATTTTCTTTGCTTTCTCATAAGAGTTACACGAAACTGGGTTCTTGGTGAATTTTTCTAGGTCTACAACAAAATGTTTAATAGATCTTGCCAGACAGAGTGAACCTGAGGATGGCATAAGGATGCTTCCTTTAATGAAGGAACAATAAACAACATATTATCAGGGCTGAACAATTCACACACCTTTTCAACAAATCCATTTTGTGCATATCCTGAAATCACATTTGTTCTCAACATCGGCCATAACAACGTTGAGCCATGCACCATTCTTGGCCTCCACTTCGGCCACAGTGTTTTCTAGAGAAGCACAAAGCCTGCACTTGGGCGAGTAGAACTCTAACAGAGTCACCTCTTTCTTGGTAGTCAGTGCCAATGCTAGAGCTCACTGTTTTGCCTCTCCCTACTCGTCTGGAGATAAAGATAGAGATGGTACTACTTTTAGTTTTAGTTTATTCTAGGTATTCAGATCACTTTTGCTACCTAAACGGGTGAGGACCTTTCCTACATTGGCGAGAGATTGGAATAACCAGGGTAGAAATGAGTTATATTTGAGGCTTTTACTCTTTCATCAATTCAGGATTGAAACGATTTCAGATAGTCTTCCTTCCATTCCATTCACAGACAACCTTCCTTCCATTCAATACCCCTTCAGTGTTTTATTAGATGCAATCACGAGCATTTTGTTCCATTTATTACCATTATCTTAAATGACTCCCCCCCGCCAAAACCCAAGACACGCTAAGCACGTTCCTTCCCCCAATGCATGGGCTAAAACCAAGGCATGAATAAAATATTGAAGGCAACAGGTCAGACTTAATTAGAAGAAAGCTAGAATGGAAGAAAAAGGACAAAAGGAGGCTACAAGTGAGAGCTACATCTGATGTAGTACTAAATACTTTATTATTTTATTTTAAAATTGTGTGGGGCACTACATCCCCCTCCCCTTATAAGAGCATCATCCTCGATGTGACATACAATGATGCAAGAGAAAAGGGAAACAACAAGGAACAAATATGGGTGAAGGTACGCTCTAAGGTTAAGATTTCAGACACAAAATCATGACCATGGGGTGGCCCTAGGAACATCTGGTAGAAATTTTAACTTTCAAGGTTCTGTGAAGATTGGTAGTTCCATTTTACCTTATTACTTAGTTAGCATTTTCTTTTATAGTATTTCTTATCTCAAGATTATAATATTCATTGTTTAGAATTTTTCAGTTGTCTTAAGTTTTTGGGTGCCCAACAATAACTAACATCAGGACGTTACACAAAAATTAACACAACACAAATGACCCACAAGACATCTTGCTACCTACTTTCATGACTGTATCATAACACAAGGTCTTTTAATTCCTCCATGGAATGACAACAAGTAGTCCACATAGCAAAGAATTTCCAACAATTATGTCCTAGACATAGATCTAGTACACACATATGATTGACAAACAAAATGATCATGTTGATACATATACAACGGGCATCACATGACGCAAAATCCATGACTGTACCAACATAGTGCCAAGACAATATCCAATAGTTCATTCCAACCAAGGGAAGCGTCAAGCCTCAAACATAACAAGGTGTCAAAAGACTCACAAGGGTACACATAACTCACTATACCAACTCCACACATCTCAAAATATCAAGAAATAACTCCATGTCTCCTGAAGCATCATAAAACAAATAACTCCATATACCTCCCAAGGAGAAATAATCATAGTGCCAAAACCAAGTCGGGTCACTCAACCATAGAGCCCCATCAAGAATATCAGGTCACTCCACCATAGAGTGCCATAAAGAATAACAGGTCACTCAACCATAGAGGCCCGTCTCCTTTCTCCTTTTAATGAGGCCGGGTCACCCTATTACCCTGGGCACATAGAGCCCCGTCACCCCCAACCCAAGTGACATAATAACTCATGGTTCAACAACCCGCTAGTTATCTGTAACTCCTTGGGGCGTACCCCCATACAACGAAGCGGGCCCATAGGTTCAACCACTCCATGGTTAATCCCATGACCCTATTCCAACACATTATGACATTAGAACCAGCATAACAATCCATTCAAATGCCAAGTGGAAAAATCAAAAGCCTTGGGCTAGGCTACAAAACTTTTAAATATGAAAAGAAAGTTTTAAAACTAAGAAAAACAAATGGCTAATTAGCCATGGTTAGTGCAAAATCCAAATGTTAATGCAACACTCAAATAAATTCCCAAAATATAAGAACATGTCAATCAAGAAAACAGCTAGTTCTAGCTAAAAGAGATAATGATCAATTTATGAATAAAATACGTATAGAGAAATAGCACATTACAATCACTATGTGGCCTCATACCGCCACCAAAGAGGTGCTCATCAAGTTGCTAGCACTTGGACATCGAGCCTCAGCTCATAGAAATATACATGTAACCAGAAATGAGTATATCAAATAATGTAATTGTCATCATCTCTACCTGAATCATTCCTCCATACTCCCACAAGGATTAACATAGTCAAAATCACAAAGGATTATTCAATGAACAATCCAATAGGAAAGAATAGGGGACACTAGTTGCATAAGTTGAGCCTAAGGTGGTGCACACCCACAATATACTGAGAAAGCTCGAAGTATACTAAACAAATAGAAGTGGGTTTTCAGTCTATATAAGACTCCACTTCCTCACTCGTACTCGGCTCAAGATTATGAAAAACCTGGTCCACACCTCCTCTCTCCACACATACACTCTTGACAGTTTATCCCCTTAGGGTCGTCTAGTGTAAGGTTCACAACATACACATAACTACATCACTAACACAATGGTGATTCACGCACATTAACCATAACGTCTTACACATGGTATTTATATACAGGGTATAACACAATCACTACTTTCACGGGTTACGATACATCACATTACCACATCCTGCACCCAAGGTGCAATCACTGTACACTAGGGATCATACTCACCATATGCCCCTAAATCATGACATGAACCATCACATATTACATGAATTATATGTATGAGGAACACAATGTCTAACCTTACCACATATAGTCAATTACAATACAACACGACGATGCACACAACTAATCACAATACGGTGATGACATCACGATGAAATGTGATTCACTTTACATCAATTATGTCATGCAATACATCAATACACCTTCATATCACATAAAGCCAAAATGTTTTAACCCTCTGCAATCCACAGTAACATTCCGTTCACAAACAACAAGGTAGTACATTACACCCGAATTCCCCATTGAATCAACAACATAGAGAGTGAATACTCTCATCACAAGCACATCAATAAGATAACAAATACACACTAAGTGACATGCACAACATGTGCATTCATAATTTCACAATTACGACATAGTTCACATCACGCATATATCACATTACTCTTCCAATATCCACCACCATCATGCAACACCATCACCACTCCAATCTGCCCCAGAGGTTCGAGAGCATGAACCTCTGCTCTGATACCATATGTAGTGCCCACATTTTACACACACAAATACAACAGTAAAATACTAGGATAATATTTTTTTTGACTTACATTTCTCACTACACACAACACAACATGGGCTTCAAGTACAGAAACTCGACTCGCAAATGACAATCACATAAGTCACCGACTCACATAGACACATGAAAACAACATAGGCATGTGGATGCCACACTTTTCCCAATGAACGAATACTAGCAATGCCCCAACCACAGAAAGAAGACTCAAGGATAGGCAAACCCACAACACATCTTTTCTTTAATTGTATTTTAGTTACGATTAACATTCCAAGAACATTATTGTGCAAGGATAAATTTCTCGTTTGTCCACCGACAGATTCTTAAGTTCATACCATGGTTAAATTATCGTTCACCCCTTGTAAGTTGGTTTCTTATTCTTTACAAAAGTTTCCATAACTTGCATTCTTATTTGTCATAATTCAAAAGCATATAAAGTACTTAATTATCTTGTCCTTATGTTAAGAATCTTCTTCTCGAACATATATTCAATGTCTACCTTTTTACCCTTACAACTCATGTGAATGTGACTTGGTGTCCATGTAGCGATATTAGGATTTAATAGAGATTTAGATGCGAGATAGCTTTTTACTAAAATCATACCTCGATCACGGGTTAGTTATTTTCCTACCATAGTTATTCCAATTCAATGACTTGTGAAATTCCATTTTGATTTATATATGTATTTTGGTTTTCTCGAAGGTTGGACACACCAAGGCAATTCATATTCTTTGAAACAAAGAATATATTTAATTGAGTTATAAGGTCTTCAAGAGTGGCATTATTCCGAACCTCCACTCTCGTTTTTACTCTTATAAACTTTATTTTCTACGTCACATTATGGTCTTATTACTAGCATTGTCTTGAAAAAGGAGTTACGAAAGTGTTTGTCTAACCTCTTGAAGACATATAAGATTAGAGGGATTGAAGCTACACACGAACCCTAAGTTAACATCCAAATCAACTGAGTTTTAGATTAATTTCCAACTTCATCTAAGGGTCTACCCCTCAACTAAATATGAGTTTTTAAGCGAGAGGACAAATTTATGCTAAACCACCTTCCAGAAAGGACCAAGGTGTTATGTTGAGAGAAATCAAGGTAACACATTTAGCTGAGCGAGGCTAAGGGGTTCATTAACAAGAGTAAAAGACCTAGAAAAACTAAGTCACAACCTCCATCTATGTCGTCTGGATCCAACAGGGATTTCATTCGATGAAGAAAATTAATTTTAAATCTATCTTCGGATGACAAGGTAGTCCACTAGGATACGAAGGAGGAGTTAACTCTACACACTCCAAGAAAAGTTTGACTGTGTCACTCCTATCAGACGGGTTTAAGACAATGTCACTAAACATACTGACTAAGATGATAAGCCCATTCTTGAGCTCTGATTTTCCTAAATTAGGACGTTCCATCGAGTGCAAGGTTTAAGTTCATCCTACGGTTTTCAATGACTTCTATGGTAAGGAGTATCGCACATGAAAAACAAGTTATGTCCCGATATTGAACAAGGGTAGAGTGTTTTGATTTAATTCTCTTTAATACATTTACAAAGTATGAATGCACAAGATGACTCATTAATCATTTATTGAACACTACAATTGCACTACAAGATATCACTTCAAATTCATTTACTTTATATAAATATCAAACCTTTTTTTACCAGGTGTACTATAAATCAAATTGACCTATGATTAAATGCACATTTCCTAGATGTCCTTGAAACTAGCATCATCATACATATCAACAAATTATCAAATATAACCTTTTGTAACATGAGACTACATTATACATTTATTCATTTAACAATGAACTATATAAATTACAATGATAATTAATGAATTACACATCACCTTTTCATCGTCATTCTTTCATCCTGCAAAACCATGTGAGCATGATATCAACGATAATTCGTTGGCATGGCATCCACCCTAATCTAACATAATTATCATTTTTCAGTTTTCCCATTTACATATAATAATAATTACAATTTGCAAGCGAGAGAAAAATTTTAGAGACATGTATTCAATGCATTTCATTTCACTTCATTTTGTAACCCAGGAGAGAGAAAAGAAGGGAAGAGAGAGAAAACACCATTTTGTCAAAAGTTCTATTTCACACAACAAGCTATACCATAGAGTTTTAAACAATTATTTACATGTGTCCAAAGTTTCCACGGTGGTTTGACAACCCGATGAGGGTCCCACAGCTTTCTATTTTTACCTTTTCTTACTAGCTACAAAAACGTTCAAAACGGGCTCGGAGGCTAAGAAACCACTTCCAAAAGGTATCTTTCGAAGAGAACGCACACCACGATTAACTTTCTATGCATCCCCAGATATACCAAGAGTTCATAGCAACTGACGGAATTGGGAAAAAGTGAACGGTTTGCGTTTGGCGGCTAGTTTTCCCAGGGCCACTGGTCGTAGTTGGCCCAGTGCAAAATGAACAAAAGTTAGCTCGAGGGCTAGGAAAACCACGTCCAAAACTAACGTTCGATGGATGAGCATGCAATGAGGCACTTCCTACCAGTTCCCCTATATAAGGAAAATTCATTAGAGTCGACGGGACTGAGAACTAGAAAACCATTTTCAAATGGTGACAAGTTTTCTGGAGTGACAAGTTGAAATTGGTCCAGTTTGACCTCGTCAAATTGTGACCGGAGGCCTACAAAATGTCATCGTCAAAATATCCAGAAAAATGTTTTTCCCTAAATTGAAGGTTTCATGTAATTTTCTAGTAAGAACACTAAAGCTTTGCGAAGGCAGGAAATAATTTCTCTATCCAGGTTTCAAATGACGGTTCCAAACGAAAGCCAACTTTCTAGATTTAGCAACTTTCTACTACTGTAAAACAGCGTAACAGGGCTCCTATAAGAGCATTAAAAGGATCTCATATGTTTGTTTAGGTTCAATCCAAAGGTCAAGGTGACTCCTCACATACCAAGGTACACGAATGAAGCTTCACATCTCATTTTCAGAGTTACGAAGGTTACTTAATGAGTCTCTGAAAAATGTAAAAATCAACTATTTAAACAGGGAGAAGGTCAACATTATTACTGGGAAGTCAAACTTGTCTTGTCGATATACCAATATTGGGGTGATCTAGGTGGGTAGGAAGTTTTCTAAATCACCATAGAATGAGGGTGGAAGTTCATGTTTTAATGCAAACGGGTTATTTTGACTTCGTGAGTTTTTGACATGACATTTCATTGTTTTTGCAACGAGTTGAGATAAACATTTAACGGTATTAAAATCCAAATATTTTAAAATTATATTAAGTTACAAAAGAGAACTAAAATACAAGAATTAAGAGAGGTAAGGGAAGATGAACCATGCCTGGAAGGAACGGAGCCAGTTGAAAATGTGGGATTGGTTCAGCATCTCCCTTAAGCATTTTGTCGAACAGATCAAGAGCGTCCGTAATTTTTTTTTTACCATTTTTCCTTTTCTCGAAATCCTCAAGCTTTCCCAATGAACCCAATTTGCACCGAACCAAAAATAAAATAACATGTTTAAACGGTGTTGGCCAATACAGTTTGCAGCTCCCTCAAGATAGCCAACATGACTAAGAAATCCATACACACCTGCAAACAGTCTTATTGCAGGCACAATACAACAAGAGTTGGTCATGCAAATACTAGAAATCCCTCCATTGGAACTACAAGATTCTGTCTACTACAAGAGAATAATCTTACATGTTTGGGTATGTCCCAAATGACCAACAGATTGGTGTCCAACCTGCTCAGCCCACCTTTTAGCTGTGTCAAAATTACTGACAATTTTTCTTACTATTTGTGTTCTAGAAACATTATCGAACTTTCCATTACTGTTAATTTGTAAAGCTATAACCACTGCTACTAGGCACTCATCATCATCGAAAGACCAATTTAAAACTTCCTCCAAGTAATGATGAGCAGGCTTATACAGATGACTATCTTTGGATGACAAAACATCCACTAAAACATTGGACAAACTTGTTGGAGAAAACAATTTGAACAAATGATGCAGGTATCCTGGGAAGCAACATATGAAAAATATCAATAGCTAAATGTTTTCGATCATGAGATGATGGTAGAAGCGTTCCTTTAACCACCACTTCCCAGAAACTAGCAAGCCTCTTTGTAATATTCTTTTCTGGACATCTGCGCTTTTGGATTTTCTTTGCTTTCTCAAAAGAGTGACATGAAACTGGGTTCTTGGTGACTTTTTCCAGGTCTACAACAAAATTTCTAATAGAGCTTGCCAGACAGAGTGAACCTAAGGATGGCATAAGGATGCTTCCTTTAATGAAGGAACAATAAACAACATATTATCAGGGCTGAACAGTTCACACACCTTTTCAACAAATCCATTTTGTGCATATCCTGAAATAGCATTTGTTCTCAACATCGGCCATAACAACATTGAGCCATGCGCCATTCTTGTCCTCCACTTCGGCCACAATGTTTTCCAGAGAATCGCAAAGCCTACACTTGGGTGAGTAGAACTATAACAGAGTCACCTCTTTCTTGGTCAGTCACTGCTAATGCCAGAGCTCACTGTTCTGCCTCTCCCTGCTCAGGTGAGGACCTTTCCTACATTGGAGATAAAGATAGGATGGTACTGTCTTTTAGTTTTAGTTTATACGCGTGCAAAGTATTTAGATCACCACTGCGATGTGTGGTTTACCTAAACGGGTGAGTCTGATCTTTCCTAAATTGGTGAGATTTTGGAATAACCATTGTGGGATTGTACGTGAGAGAGGAAATGAGTTATATTTGAGGCTTTTACTCTTTCATCAATTCAGGATTGAAACGATTTCAGAAAGTCTTCCTTCCATTCCATTCACAGACAACCTTCCTTCCATTCAATACCCCTTCAGTGTTTTATTGGATGCAATCACGAGCATTTTGTTCCATTTATTACCATTATCTTAAACGACTCCCCCCGCACAAAACCCAAGACACGCTAAGCACGTTCCTTCCCCCAATGCATGGGCTAAAACCAAGGCATGAATAAAATATTGAAGGCAACAGGTCAGACTTAATTAGAAGAAAGCTAGAATGGAAGAAAAAGGACAAAAGGAGGCTACAAGTGAGAGCTACATCTGATGTAGTACTAAATACTTTATTATTTTATTTTAAAATTGTGTGGGGCACTAAAAATGGATGGTATTGAAGGATTAATCTTAGGCCTAGCTGGATAGATAAGGGATCTGAAGCAGAAGGGAGAAGATATGACCCCCGATAAGATGATGGAGATAGTTGGGTTTATCCAGATACAACTACTATAGGTATGGTAGAATGGGGTCAGTTGGAGAGCACCCTCAATAAGGAGTTCCCTGAACTACTGCAAGTGAGTGATGAGTAGAGATCAGTGTGTCCCAATCTATTATTTATTATTTTTGTATATGTTGTTGATCTTTGTGTTCATACATTCTTTATTCTTTTATAGGATATTCATGTGTTCAGTGTTGCCGAGGATGGATAACATACCTAGTGTGGGGTAAATTTGGATGGGGAAATTGACTTAGTACATAAGAAGCCTAGGAGGATTATGCACAAGAATGTGTGCACATAGAGGAACAAGGGTAGTGTGTAGGAGGGCGTGCATGGATGTTGGACAAGGTAGCGCTTGGTACTATGCACATACATGAAACAAAGATGGGACTTAGCTTATTTTCCAGATTGTGATAAAAATAGATTTTTAGTGCAGACCAAACAAGAGGGAAAAGCACATACAAAACACACTTTGTAGAGGATATTAATAGGATTAAAGCATGTCTTATCTTTAAGACTGATCTATTATTAGCAATTGTTGTAAAAGCATGCAAGCTTTATACACATGGTTATTTTTAGGAAAGAAAGCATGCGGGATATTTATTTGAGCACGCCTATTTTTAAGAGAGTGCATGGATGGTGAAGGGAAAGTCCCCACCCCTATATATACTTGATGTATGTCATTTTTATAAGTATTTCTAGGATATCCTAGTGAATTCATGTTGTTTTGTTACAGATTTAGGATTTGATGCTTGTGCATATGGCCCAGCACACCAGTGTATTGAATGTTATGTATCCAACTTCTACCATGTAATGTTTTCTGACATAATAGATAATTTTTCATGAATTATGGTGGTGGATATGTTTGAGTATGGTGATCTAATGATTTGGTTGATCTTGGTTATTGTTTAGATTGTTAGTTTTCCTTATTATATGTGTTTCCAAAGTGACATGATTGGAATGGTTGTTTATGTTTTAATTGTTTCATGGTTAAATATAAATATAAACATGCATGCTAACCTCTTGTAAAGCATGTCAAAGGAGTGACCTCGTAGTTTCCCATGATTTGGGTGAGCATTCAAAATTGTCTGAATGAAGTGCTAGCATGCATAACCTTTGGAGTGAAATAAAAGACTACACCGATTTATCCAATTTCAACAACCACCGAAAAAATTTACTAACTCCTAAAATTTTCCTCTTCATACTGAATTAGTGAAGGAAAAAGGGTGAAGAAAGTATGTAAGAAACTCCTCAAGACTCAAAAATTCAAAATTTTGAGTTTTCAGGTCTCATGATAACAATTAGTATGATAAAGTGGTGAAAATAGATGAGAAATTTTTTGGTTATGTTTCTATAACCCATCATAATTACATATAAATGATGATGTGGGTGCAATATTTTTTGAATCTTGCAGGAGAATATTGAGATTTGACATAATAAAGTAGAAGAAAATTTTGTAGAGAAGCATCCTAGTCAAAATAATTGTTTTCTAAAGTGTCCCCTAGGACTTGGGTAGAGAATAATCTATATGATATACCATATGAGAATTTATACAATGAACTCTAATGAATCTCTATGCTTGTTTAACAACATATTTTATAAACAAAATATTGAATTTAGGAAGGAAGCACAAGTGGACCCTTGAGCACATGAGGAGGATAGTGAAACATGACAGAACTTGGACACACACCATTGATTCATGGTGGAAGGGATCACTACATAGCTACATTTTTGAATACATGTTATCGATGTTATCTATCACCAAACCAACATAGTTCAAGTTATTTCATGACCCACGAGAATATTATCTAAAGTAACACCTTTGGAGATAAATAATCTAATGTTAGATTTGGGAATTGATAATTTCCTTTTGGACCACTAAAAATTACCTATTTGCATGAGTGACACAACAAGTTAGGGAAAACAAGGAGAATTTTAATGAATCATGGACCCCTCAAATGAGATAATGTTGAGAAGGATGTGCTATTAAGAATATTTGTGAAAGGTAATAACTAAAAAGGAACTACTTTGAAGTGAATGATCAACAAAGAGAACTACCAAGGAAAAATTAGAGCATTGGTTATGGCACTAAGAAGATAGGAGTGACGAAGAATAGCAGGAGGGAAATAACATGCATGCTAGAATAAAAAATCCTCTAGAGTATGATGGGGCACAATAAAATACATATGGATTCCTTTCCCAACTTGACACACTTGTTAGAAAACAGAAGTATCACCCTTGGATTAATCATGTAAGATCCAATACTTCAGTTAACATGATATTTTATTCAAAGTGTGTGACTTTGATCCTTGAGAAAAACCTCCAGAGAAGGTTATTTCCTTATCTCCTAACTCAACACAAACTAACCTAGACTACTCAAATTACAACTAAATCTAAAACTAAAACTACAACATACAATATTCATGGTTCAGAAATAAGGAAAAAAGATACAAAATGAAATAATGGTGATGTGTCAATACTAAGACAAGATTCAAATATGACTAGGGATACACTGAAAAATTTCATATTCGGAGAGTTAGTTGAAACATAGAATTATGAAATAGGTAAATGAATAAAAATTAATAGAAACAAGAGGGTGAACATACAAAAAAAATACAAATAATTTAAAGGGGAAACAACCAAATATGTATTACATTTAAGAAGTATTCACCATGTTTACATAGAAGAGGTTAGGAAAATCCTACAAGGATGTTAACTACGGAGGTTTGAAGGAAAGAAAATGCGTCACTCTAAGGTATACCATGAAAATTTGGCAAGAAGAAACTCATATAACATGCCTAAACACTTACATTTATAAATATGAGAAGGGAATAGAGAGAGAGATGAGAGGGGAATTTGAATTTGGATTTTAAAATGAATGAAGACAATATGTGGTCTATAGATTTTGTCACCATTAATTGCCCCAAAAAATAACCATTTTCCCTAAAACATGCCAACAAACTTCACATCTGAGAGCATGTGTGTTGTTTACGTATTTAAATTATGTAGGTGAGGTGGTTGGGTGCTTGGAATGAGAAAACTATGTTTTTACCCCTGTAATCTCATCTTTTCATGGATTTACCTTGAATACCCCGTAATCTCATGTTTTCATGGATTTACCTTGAAAACAACATATTTCTCTACGTTTTTTTGTTACAAAATGTATCCTTTGGAGAGACGAAGTGAACACAATGATGGTCATGTGAAATGGAACTCCAAATCAAAAGTTATGGTGAAAAACCTAGTTCAACCTTGTCCCTTGGCCTTCTCTCTCATCCCTTCAACTTATCTTGATCCCATGCCTTTTACATCATTTCATGGATTTTAAATGTTCCACATGTCTCCAAATATTTAGAACTCTGTGAGACACTAATCTCTACCCATCTATAGAAATATTTCATTTACACCACTACAAACTTCCAACTCCCTTGCACATCACCTTTACATTCACACCAAAATCCATGAAGGATTTTCCTTCAATTTTCTACCTTCATTCTGTGGACTTAGAAATTCACAGAATACTGCATTGGGAAAATCCACATAACACTGGGAAGTGTTCACGGATTTTCAAACTTAGCAAATTTCTTCACCGGTTCCACTGTCTTGTGGGTTTTTCCTTTTGTTTTCCGCAAAGTATCATTACTCCATCGAAGATTTTCCAAATTCTTGAGCTTTGATTCCTTTGTTCCATGGAATTTTGAAATCTGTGGAACATCGAGTTCATACATTCATTAGAACACTAATATTCAATGTTCTACATATTTCCTAAGCCAAAATTCCACTTAAGTCCAAACTAATTGCAAGTTTTCAAAATAGCATGGGGGTATTTTGGACAACAATTTGGAGACTCAATGAGGCTATATTCCTACTAGATAGAAGATTATTGGCCTTGATGATCAATTGGGAATGGATTCAATTACATGTCTTTTAAATTTTTATCATGAACTTATATCTCCCCTGAACTTGACTCTATTAACATTTGATACATTGGGAATATCTGCAAAACACTGGGATATCTCCAAAAATTTGAGAATGCAAATGCCACCCAAGGAAACCAAAAACATGTCCAAAGTACTAAGGGAAAATGAAACTACACTACCAAACAAATAATGCACTTTAAAATAACTTGGAGAAAAGTGAAACTAATATAGTATGTACAAGGTGGAAATTTTATTTCAAAATAAATGTTTGATATATATCTCATTGAATGGGATCATGATCTCTTCTCCATATAGTTTTGAGATTTGGAAATCATTGTGTGGCTTGTATCCTGAGATGACATAGGGGACACTCCATATGGTATCATATTTTGAATTCCTTCCTAGTTTGGACATGTCTTGGCCCCATTTAAGGACAATATCTCCTTCTTGAAATATTCTATCCACAATTTTCCTGTCAAATTACTTCTTAATTTGAGATTGATCCTTTTCCATTGTTTGAATTACTTGATCTCTTAACTCTTCTATCTCTATGTGATCTACATATCTGACCGCCTTGGCCTCGACTTCAAAAATCTCTAGCTTCTTGATGAGATCCAATGTTGGAAACTTAATAGATATTGAAAATTTAACTTCCTTACCATAGAAAAATTTTAAAGGTGAGCTACCAATTGATATTTTGGGAGTAATTCTATCAACCCATAATGCTTATTTCGGTTTGGTATGTCAAGCTCTCTGATTCTCCTCTAAATTTCTTCTAATGATTCTCATGATATTTTTGTTTGTTGATTCAGCCTATCCATTACCTTGGGGTTAATAGTTTGAAGATGTGCTTAGGTATATTATATTCTTGATATCCCAATAAGAAACTTTTTTGCCAAGGAATGCTAGAGCATTATCATATATTATTGTGGATGGAACACCAAATTTGGTCACAATAATTTCATAAAAATCCAAAATACTAGATTCATTTACCTCCTTCAAATAAATTCCCTCTATCCACTTGGTGATGTAATTTATGGGTGTGAGGATCCACTAATGATTTAGTCTTGAATGCAGATTGATTACTATAATAAAATCCAACCCCCATTACATGAACGTTTGATCTACAAATATGGGGTGGAATGGAAGAGCTCCTAGTCCCTCTTTACCTGTGAAGAAGGAACATTTCCTACATTTTTTCACCCAAGCATAAAAATCCTTAAAAAGACTCAGTCAATAATAGTTTCCTTTCATTATTTTTAGTGTTGTTGGTCTTGGAGATTAATTTCATTGAGGCGTGGAAACATGAATCTCATGCAAGAATTTTTCAATTTGATCTGCATTAACACATCTCAAAAGGACTCCATTGATGTATTTTATGAATATGATGCTATTAATAAACACAAAGGGGATATATTGAAGTATGAAATGTCGTCTCTTTATCTTGTTAAAAAAATTTATACATTGACCTATTTGGAGAAATTGAATTATGTTGTGAGTCCAACAATGGGTATACAAAGGACTTGTAGATTCTTCTTGATCATGTTGGATCACTAAAATATCCCCTCTTCATTTCGTGGTTTTGAAACCATCTGCTCACACAAACCTTTTCCTTTGACTAGCTTAGTCACTTTGATGTTGATGTTATATTCTATCACTCTGATTATCCAACCAACTCTTTTCTCATTCAGATCCTTGTTCAAAAGAAAATCTTTCACAGGTCATCATGTGAAACAATGAGATGGATCTAATTGTTGGATTCTAAACGTATGAATTTCTTCAAATTCCTTATAACAACTAAGGCATGTTTCTAAAAAAATGAGTATCTTACTTCATAATTTTCAAGACTCTAGTTCAAGAATGCAATTGGTTACTCTTTACCTTCTTTATTCAGTTACACCAACATCACAAATATTGTCTTTACACCTCCAAGGGTATAGAATGTGAAATCCTTCATAAAATTAGGATTGATGAGATTTAGGGTCTCTGTAATTTCCTGTTCAATGGCCTCAAAGTTGTTCTTGCCTTCCGCAATGTAATTGAAGATCATGTTTTTCCTCAACATTGATGTCAATGGCTTGACAATGTTGGAAAATTTTGGAATAAAAAACCTGACAAAGTTAATTCTTCCCAAGAAGCTTTACAGTGCTTTTTTGTGACTGGGTAATGATAATGCAAGGAGGACACTTAATATTTCTGGATCAATTGCAAGTCCTTCCTTAGAGACAATATGGCCAAGGATTTTACCTTCACACACCAAGAAGATACACTTTTTGGGGTTGAGAAAAACCCCAAACTATATAAATATCTGAAATAATTACCTAAGATGGAACAAATGATCACCTGAATTTTTAGGAAACACTATAATGTCATCCATGTAGATGAGGAAAATGTTTTTGATCAATCCCTTGAATTCCATATCCATGGACATTTGAAAGGTTACTCCTACATTAGACAAACCAAATGACATTTTATTATAAGCATAGATTCCCCACTTGGTGGTAAAGGTTGTCTTGAATTGATATTCATCCTTCACCATAATATAATTTCAACTGAAGAAACCATCTAAAAGAGAAAAAAATTCTGAAACTAGTACCACTTGTAGAATTTGATCCATGGAAGGCAACAAATAATAATCTTTCCAGGATTATTTATTTATATCCTAAAAATAAACACAAAGTCTAAGTTCCATGTCTCTTTTCCGCACCATAACTACATTGGAAACCCAAGATGAATGTTTGAAGGGGAAGATGGTGTTTTCTTTGATCAACTTGTTCAGTTACCTTTTCATGAGAGGATCAATTCATGGATGTATAGGCATCCATTTTTACCTAATGGGATTGGCCATTAGATCTAGTAAAATGGTATATTGGGATAGATTAGGGTCAAAACCTTTGAGGTCTTCATAGATCCATGCAAATACGTCAAAACATTATTGTAAAATATATACAAAATCATGCTTTTCTTTCGGAGTACACACCTTTCCAATCCTAAGTAGCTTGTCTTCACCAACTAATATGGGTTCATAATCCTCACCTTTGACTGTCATTTTTTCCTTTTCTTTTATGAGTTGATCAAAAACATTGAAAATGGATTTCAAATTCACTAATCCTTTGGGTATTGTTTTTTATCTGAGTTAGAAAATTTGGTCTCCATATTCTTTCTCTAATTTGTCTTTATTTCTTGATGAAAATTCAAATCCTCTTGGATGAAATTGATAATATGTTGATCACTCTCAAATTCTTTCCAATTTGTGTTATTGTTTGGTAAAAAATCCCTCACCACTAGCTTGATGTGTGGTTGTAATTTACGTCTTTTTAAATTTTTTGCAACATCAAACCTTTCTCCTACTATAACCAACCTATTAGTGGATTCATTTTCTTTCCTTACAATGGCATGTATACTTAATACTTCAAACTCATCTAGAAGGTACCATAATCTATGTTTTTAAGCTCTTTAAAATTAATTCTTAGCTGCATTTAAACCTTTGACTTGGTTCACAATCATCTCACTATCCCCAAAGGTTTACAATTTCTTGATATTAATTCTTTCCCATCGCAGGCCATGTATTAGAGACTCATACTCTGATGAGTTATTAGAATAACTAAATTGGAATATGAAAGTAGAGTAATACCCCATACCATCAAGAGATACAAGCATTATGCCTCCTCCTACTCCTTTTCTTCTTCTCGATCCATTAAATAACATTTTCCAAATGCCACCATCCTATGGATTTGTTTTCACAACATCAAGAACAAGTGAGTTCTCTTCATGCAATCAATAGATGCCAATGCCAACTTCTTCAATATGTTTTAATGGATCAAAACCATGGCATTCAGATCCCTGCTCATTAAGTAACAAATTTGGGGTACCTTAAAATTGGATATTTACTTCTTGAAGACTTGAATGGTCCTCTTGATAAAAAATTGTGCAATTTACATTGATGGGGTTAGGCACATAAGGATTTATGTGTTATGTAGCAATTGGTTCATACCTTACGGTGGCCTCGGTACCATATCTAGTTCATAAAATCCTATGAGAATAATTCGTGGATAATTATTTGTCGATCTTAGTAGTGAAATCCCATGAGAGACACAAAGTTAAGAAGGGGGAAGATCAATGATGAAAACATCTTGTGGGATTTAGAAAATAAGTGCATGTGTGTAAGTGAGGCTTAACCCTATGATAAATCTAATAGTTACCACTATGGTTCCATCTAGTTGCACCACTCCTTTAAAGAGTGATTCATATTCAAAACCAAGTTGGTCAACTATTTGTTTGGGCATCACTGAAATGCTTTCCCTTGATTCAATCATACAATTGTGCACCAGATGATTGTCTATAATCAAATATACATAGAAAGGTGGTGGCTTCATGTTCTTACATGAATGGTCATCCTTTTGATGAGTTATATTAGTGAACACAACCTATTTCTTCTCCTTAGATGAGTCATGTGGCATGGGAAGATCTACCATGATGGCTTGGAGAAGATCTATCTAAAAAGGGATAGCCAAATATTCCCACATTGAGATGCTTACATTTTTCCTCTTTATCTACTATAGAATATTGAAAGGAGTACTTGTTATCAAATTTCCTCCACTGCCCACTAAAATTAGATAACAAGAAAATTCTTGTTGATTAATCAAGATAGTTTTGAGAATCTCAGAGAAAATGTGAAAAGAGTAAATCCTTTAGCAATATAAGATAAGACTTAGCCAAATCACGGTGAAAAAGTGGATCCCAGAACGAATCAAATCAAAGCAAAGAAAAGGGCCGCAGAAAGTGCCACGTGTCGGCCCGAGGTAGTTTCGAGAACCAAAAGGGAGGAATGAAATCCCAAAACCCCATGGGACTTCCACGTGGAGTCAATAATAAGGGGCCCACCAAGGGAAGGCTCCTTGTATTAATATACAATGAGTCCTATTATAAACTCAATAAAAATATAAGGGGACGTGGGAGGTGCCACATGTCAGCCCGATGTAAATTCAAAAGATGCAAGGAAAATAGAGACCCTGGAGATGTGTTTGGCCTCTACAAAATCTCAGAATGAATGGGCCTTGAACCCGAAGCAAGTAGCAAAGAATGTCGACAGGTTAATGCCATGTGTGGGAAGTAATGGAACCCATCTAGAACATTTAAATGCTCAGATCTCTCAAAAGTGGAGGGTGAAGAAGTCATTAACTTGTCACTTTAGTGGAGGAGTTAATGCACAGTTTCATGTAAAGGAAGCTAACCCACAGAAATTCAAATGGCTCACCCACACTTAGGAGGCCATTTCTAAGAAGAATAACACAAAAATAGGTGTCATCGAAACCATGACCCAGAACCCGATGTGCATAAATTGAGAAATTCAGATATGTAATGAAGATCTTATGGTGTATTCCTTAAAAAGAGAGCCCACTTCAAGGGAGGTGGTTGCAAAGTAGTTGAGAATGTGATAAATGAGTATGGCTCTCATTCCTTAAATGATGGATCATGCGGCAGTTTGAGAAAGATTTAGACAATCTATTTTTGTCACTTCATCTCATTTATTATAAGGGACAGGTGATTGAAAAGCTTAGTTCCAAAATTTACGTCTTCTCTTGTTCTTGTTCTATATATTGTAATTTGCAGGGTTCATGAAAGATATCTCTAGAGATTAAATCAAGTTTCTTCCCTGCTAGGGGGATGAGCTGGGAGCTCAAGCCTTCTTCCTGAAGCTTTTTAATGGAATTTTTTCCTCTTACCTACTGATTGTTATACTTTGCACAATTTTAAAGAAATATAATATGTCCTGTAATTAATTACATCCATCCCTTGAATGTTTTTATCATTTCTAATAGCCTTTATTTCATTGTTGGTATATTGTGCATATTTCTAATGTTCACTACGGGTTTTAGAAGTTGTGCTTAATGGGTTTGAAGTGGTGTTTTTTGTGAATCTATCTCTGTTCTGTGGTGAATTTTGTCAACCCTTTTCATTGCTCATTTTTTCCCATTTTAGGCAGTTGGATTCTTGATTAACTTCTCCCCTTTTTTTTGGCACATCACTTTTATTAGTTTTGTGCTACATTTGATTTTTCTTTGACCCTCATCTCTCACCATAGAGAAGATACAAATTCTTTAAAATCTAGAGGTTACCTTAGGGTGCACGTCCCACTAACCTAAGGTATCAAATGACTCTAATGGTTCATCTACAAAGATAATCATCAATAGTACCCACAACTCTCTGTAATAGAGGAGTGTTTTAATTTCTTATTTGTTCAATCCACAATTTTTTTTTAGATGGTGAACCTTCTACGTTATGTGGATTTACTTTAGGCCATGAATTCTAATTTTCTTTTGGAATCTCCCTTAAGCATTGGCTCGTAATGTTCCATCGTTTTGTAGTACACTATAGGTTTACTACATTCCATGAATTGTTCATTGAAGTTTGGAATTTGCCCCAGTCCACGAGTTGTCTTAGTTGGGGATGTAAACTTGGTGAAGAGGTGGAGTACTTGGCTCCATTTACCTTCTTTTAGACCTTGTGTTTGTGAATATGCTTAATGAAGATGATTGATTTCCTACTTGGAGATAGTTGACCCTACAAAACTCCTCCATTTTCCAATTCACAAGTGAAGTATCACTTGGAAATTCTTGAGCAAATTCCTGATGTAGATTCTCCTCCGTGGAGGCATCTTGAGAGAAATATGCGTTTTGCACCATCAAGGCTTGGTTAGGAATACCATTGAGGAAATTTTCTTAGTTATGGGGAAGATTCCAAGGGAAAAAACTCATAATCTTGCACTAAATTATTATAAATTGAAACCAAGGCCTTAGATGAACTATAGAATTCAGTGATACAAACCCAATAAAACCCTAGATGTGCTGGCACATCACTCAGCCTTAACTGAGCGCTCACCCGAAGCGTGCAAAGGCACCAGGTCCCTCTTTAGGGTTATTGTAGTAGGATGTTAGCATGAGGGAGACTTAACATATATAGTTCTATTACTAGCTCATCATTCTACAGAGCATACCAGTTCTGTACCTAAGGGAGAACATAATTAAGTACTAACCATGATGAGATAAAAAACATACTAGATTCAGATACACACAAAAACTAACACTTAGATTCAGCCAATGTCCTCATTATATTCAATGCACTAAGTATACAAAAGCTTCATTACAATAATAGTAGCATGCACACAACAACATAAATCTGTATATACCTCCTCTTTGTATGTCCCTATATCTCTATTACACAATTTACTACATATTTATAAGGGTGGGGACTTTCCCTTCACCACTTATCTACTCCAAAATAGGTCACATGCTATTCTTAGCCACGCGCCTTTACAAAACTAGCCACACATGCAAGTGTGCTAACAATAGACTACTACTAGCTAACTGACAGTAGCAGATCTATTTCCAGCCTGTGTCCATACAAAGTGCTTCATATCTGATCCTCCAAAACTAGCCAATTCGTGGCGTGCACGTCTCTACCTCGTTTGTGTGCTCTGCATGCCATCTCTAAAAATAGACCTTTATGAGTGAAAATGACTAAGTCCTGAAAAGCTGAATTTTTGTTCCACGTGCGTGTTCTTTCGATTCATATGCACCTTTGAATATGACTCACTTCCCCGCATGGAATTCTTGTGTGCTTTTTTTTTCAAGTGTTCTTTGATCAAAATTACCCCACACTAATTTCATTTTTGCCCCAACAATGGTCATCTCCAAAACTGAAGTAAAGAATAAAAGAATGAAAGAATGTTTTTACTCTGCAGTCTCTTCTTCAGTTTGAACAACTAATTCAGGATATTCCTATTTTATTTCAGCCTCCAAGGTCTACCACTTAGCGAGTGCTTCCTCTTCTTTTTCTGGAATGTCCACAACAATGGACTCCAATTCATCCCTTGCAATCTCCCCTTTTTCACTTTGCAAGACCAACAAATTGTTGGACATTATAGTCATCCTTCACTCTAGTAAGTCCATCTTCTGCGCAATGAGCTTCCCAAGCTCTTCTACCTGAGTCTTGTGTGGTTCTTGTGCTACTGTCAGGGCCTCACGCTTCTGTTTAACCATTGATAATATTTCTGCGCGGCCCAAGGTTTTTTCCTTGATCACTTTCTGGACCTCATTATTCTCCTCCAAGGTTTTTATGTTGATGGACACCTCTAGATCTATGCAGATGTTTAATGCTTGGTCTACTTTCTTCAATTCTTCTTTTAGTGCTTGCAACAACCCTTCATAGGATACAATCTTCTGCATCATTGAAGCCCTCTCTCGTTCTTCCTCTTGTGCTAGATCCTTTGGTGTTGGCATGTGTAGAGGCTCATCTTCAAGTACTAGGTCCACCAAATTTCCTACATAGTGTATTGCTGAAGGAAATGTCTGTGGTACCTTTGGCTCCAAGTGTGGCCTAGATCTTATGACATTATCACCAATTTCCTCTGCGATGCTGATAAATACAACATTCTTTTTCTGTACCAAGTCTCTCTCCTGCATTAGGCGTGTTATTTCCCCATCCTTAGTTTTGATCTCTTCCTTGAGCACCCTAATTGTGGCATCCTTGTCCATATTCTACCTTCCCACCTCTGTTGAGACTTTCACCAATGCATTGCTCACCTGTTCATCTGACATGACAGTAGGATTTACTGTCATGTGTCTAGCCTGAGGTGTCTTTTTCAACCTCTACGATACACATGACTCCTCACATACATCAAAATCTGGCTCATCCATGTGTGTGTGCATGGACCATGATAACTGCTTCCTCGTGTGAACTGTAGCCATATCTTCATCCATTAATTCCCAGCCATATAATTCATTTTGTGACAGTGTGCTCTGGAAATGGGTGCGGATAATTTTACCTGCATCCTCCGCATAACCCATGGCTGGTGGAATGTACTCTCCACTTGTTCTTCTAGACTGAGGATGCTTAGGAACTTGAGCTTCTAGATTTGGAACTTGTTTTTCCATGTCTTGCATAGTCTCTGTAGTTGTCTCATATGTTCCCTTTTCCTCCTCTTCTCCTTGCTTCATTTCTTCATCTTTCTGTTCTACATTCTCTAGAGGTGTAGGAGAATTAGGTGTGCTTTCCTCTGATTCTTCCACCTCCTCATTCAACTTCAGTTTCCTTCTCCTTTTCATGGTTGTCTCTTTCTGTGGAGAGAGTCTGGGTGATTTGCACACTGTTTGTGGAGTAGCACCTTGATTCCTTGTTCTCCTAAACACCCACTTAAATTTGTGCTCTCCTTGGACTGCATCCAATTCCTCATCATCCCCCTCTTGTGGTTGAGGTGGTGTAGTGGTGCGCTCAACTTCATCCTTATTCGTAGGATGTCTTCTACCTCTATGCTCCAAACCACCACTATCCTCACACTCATCCTCCTCATCCTCCACTTCAATTGGCTCTGTGGGCTTAGGCACTGGGATGTTCTCCATCGTGTGCTTACCCTTTGGTGGTGTTGGAAGTGTGAACTCATCTTCCACATACTTGTTATTCTCCAACTTTGGATTTAGTTGGAGGTACACCAGTGCTGCTCCAATATCTCCCACAACCAAACTTATTGGTTTAATGCTCAATACATCTGAAATGAGTCTTTCAATATATGCACCCACCCTGGATACACATATTTCTTCCTTAGTGTGTGGTAGTCGTAATCTACCTTATCTGCATTGAATGTGAGTCGGCACGTGTTTGAGAACCTATGTACTAATGCTCAGAAGTACCTTGTTGTGAAGGCATATGGAAACTTACACCAAGGGCTCCATGCTCCATCCTTCATGGTGAACCATGCTATACAAAAATGCTGGTATACAAAAAACTGAACTGCCTTTCCAACCACCAAAGGAAAGTCTTTGGGGATGCACCATTCTTCTTCAAAGGCTGTGTGGAGCCTATCATACCATTTCTCAACCCTTTTCTTGACCTGTTCTATCATGGATCCCTCACACAAGTAATTTTTGAAGCATTCTGCAGGTGACTTGTGTTCCATGAGATACTCCCATATATTCTCCTTCGATCCATCAGGTAGTCCAATCTCCATGAACACTAGTGATAATAGAACAACTCCAAAGCTGATCTTTCCTCCTGTGTGTGCTTCCTCAATGATAGTTTCTACAATATACCATGAAATGTTGTAGACTACCCCTTCAGACATCTTTTTGGCAATGTGCAACCACATGGTGTTCACTTGTGACCACCTTTCCTGGTCATTTAGCTTTGTAACAAGATGTGCGGCTGCTTGCACCACTAGATACTTCTTTAGTTTATCGATGTCCATACCGCGCGGACCATTTGTGTAACCCAAATCCTTTTTGGTCTCTAATATTGTGGACTTGTATGTTAGATCATCTCATAAATATTTTCTCTTGTGCCTTTCAACCCTGTTACCATGGAGATGAGCGTGGCTGAAATTCTGGCTCTACATCCTGTAAAGTAGAAAAAATATTTGTGCACTCTACTCATGAGCCATTGGTACAAGGGCTCATATTTCCCAAAGTAAGGGAGTTCATATAGCTGGTAAAATCCTATCTTCTTTAAGAGATTCTTGCCAGCATCGTCGAATGCCAACATGTCTTCCATCATGTGTTTATTTGTCTTCGTGTTTAGCAAGGCATCAAGCTCTTTCTTATTCTCTATAGTATGATGATTGTACTCACTCACCTTACTTCTTCTTATGTGCGAATCCCACTCTGAACCTATGATAACCCCCTCTAGATATTGCATCTCTAAAAAATTTCTTTTGGGAGCCATCTCCTCTTCCTCTCCGACCACCTTCTTCTTTCCCTTCACTCCTGCTGCAACTGCTTTCTTGGGTGCCATTTCTACCTTGCAATCCTTTGTAGATCCTTGCCTCTTGAATTATGCAATGTGCAAATCAAACCCTAGCTCGATTCAGCATGCCCTAGGTGAAATTACATGCCCTTACTCCTCTTTGTCACCTTTCTTCGCTCAAACACTTTACCACCGGGGACACAAGCTCTTTCTACCACAAATATCTTTGTCATGACTGGTTTCCCACCTCTCACACCTCAATTCGATCACTTGGCTCTTCACACGTAACTCTTTTTCAAATAATCTTAATCGCAATGGTAAAAATGAATTCACATCCCTTCCTTATATAGATTTTCAAATTTTTGATGCATTCATTGCTCCTTCACCTACCAAATATCCTCTCATTAATTGACCAATTCCATCCTTTCCATGCGTTACATCTTTGCACCTTAGTTATAACCTTCTAGCATGCCTTCCTACCCTTTGGTCACAAACTTATCCGCAGCACACTTCCTTGCACCCGAGCACCTCATCACTGCACCTTCTATTGGTAGTTGTTATGGCCTCTACTTACCTCGCATTATATTGTCCCTTCATTTATCTCTATCTTTGGTCACTTTTTAGAGACAATCCTTTGAATTGAAGAGCACCCATAGCAACTTATTCCTTTCACCTTTCAATTCCCACAATATTGTACCTGGATATCGATAACCACCCCACACTAAAATTATGTGCAGTCCTCTACGCATAAACATGCTTCATGTAGTAATTAGCTTCATGCACGCAAGCATGCTTATTTCACAACACACAAATTAAATTGAAAAAGTATATCGATAAAGAAGGAAACACATTAAGGAAATACAAAATTGAAAATCTAATCTAAATGGCAATACTACCTTATTACAAACACCAAGAAGACTTATTTATAGTAGGGCTTCAGCCTACTCCCATTGAAGTAACCGGGTAGTCGTGTTCCATCAAGTGCTTCTAACTGGCAAGCACCTATTTCAAGGATGTAAGTGATAACATATGGCCCCAACCAATGTACCTTAAGTTTTCCTAGATGGCACAAGAACTTAGAGTCATAGAGAAGTACCATTTGTCCAATCTCAAACTTCTTATCCCTTATGTTTCTGTCATGCCATGCTTTCTTCCTGGCCTTTTCTTGCTTCTGACTCCAATGTGCTATGGATTTTCACTCATCCAACTTAATAATCTTTTCAATCCATTCTTCTAAATATTTCTCATCATCTAGACCTCCAGCATGTGTAATACGCAAAGAAGGTAACATAAATTCCATAGGAAGAACAACTTCTGTGCCAAACACTAACTGAAATGGTGTGGCTTTGTTCAACCTTTTATATGTTGTTCTATATGCCCAAAGTACTGCAGATACTTTATCATCCCAATCCTTTCTTCCAATATCATTGATTTTTGTCAATGTGTGGCTCAAAATTTTGTTGAAAGCCTCAACAGTTCCATTTTCCTGAGGATGATAGGGTGTAGTCTTATGGTGTGCAATCATGAACTCATCCAATAAAATTCTGATTGTCTCATTAAGAAAATGTGTGCCCCTATCACTGGTCAAACTCAAAGGACATCCATACCTTGTAATAATATGTTCCCATAGAAACTGAGATGTTGTAGCCACTATACAGTCCTTGGTAGGTGATGCTTCTGCCCACCTTGTTAGATAGTCTGTGTAAGTTATAATGTAGTGTGATCTAGTTCTACGCGCAGCTGGTGAAATAGGACCCAAAAAATCTATAGCCCATTTCTCAAATGGTTCTGTGCTAGAAATAGGTCTCAGAGGCATTTCATCTCACTGACCTGGTCTTCCAAGATGTTGACAATGATCACATGCCTTACAAAATTCCTTACAATATTTATAGAGGGTCTCCCACCATAATCCAGTGAGTAGAATCTTACGCAATGTGGCATCACCTGCATAGTGGCCTCCTGCAATTCCACCATGAGCTTCTTCCATAATGCCAGTACACTCATGTTAGAATACACAATAGTGCAAAATTTCATCCTAGCCCATTTTGTACAAGTCACCACTAATCAACATATAAGGTGCAACACATATAGCAAGTTGTTTCTTCTCCAAGGATTTCATTCCTTTTGGCGTCATCCAAGTGTGTAAAAATATAACAATGTCCTCTAGTTCTGATGGTGCGCGTTGTAACCTGTATAACTGTGTGTCTGGCATGTTATCCTCAATTACATGTGCTTCTTCTCTTGACTGTATTCTTGATAAATGGTCTGGTCTAGAATTACTTTTTCCTGGTTTTACCACAACTGTGAAATCAAACTCTTGAAATAGGAGCACCCATCGACATATGCACCCTTGTAAAATAGGCTTATTTACCAAATAATTCAATACCATGTGATCTGTATAAAAGATGAATGGTGTAGCTAGTAGGTACTGGTGAAATTTATGCAACACATAGATCATTGACAAAGCTTCATGCTCTGTAGTTGTGTAATTTTGTTCTACAGGAGTCAGCTTTCTACTAGAAAAATAGATAGGATGATCTACAATACCTTCTCCAGGTTGAGCCAACACCACGCCAATGGCCATGCCAGAGGTGTCAACATGTACATGAAATGGTTTGTCCCATGAAGGAAAATGTAGAATAGGCGTGGTAGTAAGTTTCTCCTTTAATGTCTCGAATGTGTGCTGCTGTTGTTCTCCCCAGTAGAACATACCTTTCCCTTTCAGTAACTCTTCTAAGGGTGTGACAACTTTGGCATAGCCTTTGATAAATTTTCTATAATATCCTGTATGTCCCAAAAATCCATGCACCTCACTTTGATTGGTAGGCTCCCCTAGGCCTATAATGACTGCAACCTTTGCTGGATCAACCAACAAACCCTCCTTGCAGATTATGTGTCCTAAAAGTATCCCAAATGGTGTAGAAAATATACACTTCTTGATGTTCAAAGAGATACTCAACTACCTACACCATTCAAACATTAAGCGTAGATTGTCACAGTGGTCCTTAACTAACCCATACACCATCCAATCGTCTAAATATACCTATAAGAAGTTGTGAATAAATTCCTTGAATGCTTGGACAACTATGCACGAAAATACAACAGGCACATTTTTCAGACCGAAGGGCATTACAGTATAGGTGAAGCTACCCCATTTAGTAGTAAATGTAGTCTTCTCTTGATCCTCCTGGGAAATCCTAACCTGATGATACCCAGAGAACCCATCTGTAAACGAATAGATTTCGTGCCCTGCAACTCCTTCTAGTATTTCCTCAGTAAATGCTGTAGGGAATGGATCTGTTACACATGCAACATTCAGCTCCCTATAGTCCATGCATATTATAATCCATCCATCCTTCTTGATACTGATCACCATTGGACTAACCCATTCTGACTCATCAAGGGGCTTGATAATTCCATACTTCAACATGTTATCAATCTCTTCTTTGACCTTTTCACAAATTGGGGTTCATTCTGTAAGGCCTCTTTCTAACTGGGCGCGCACCCTCTTTAAGATTTATCTTCATCTCCCCTAATGATTCATGCACGCCTTTAAGTTCATGGTACCCCCTAGGAAATAGGTCCTAGTAGTCCCTTAGTAACTCTATGATTTTTGCCACTTCAGAGTCTGACCAATAATCTCCAATTATGGCTTCCTTAGGCTTTGTATCTGTTCCAATATTCACCCGCTTTGTCTTCATAGGTTCATGATAGGCGTGTGTGGTCCTATCCACACTTTCCAATACCTCACACCTTCCTGTTGAATGGTTTACATCCAAATTATCTACTTCTTCATCATCCACTAGGTAGACCATTTTTCCTTTCTCTTTCTCAAGGCAAGCACATTGAAGTAATGTTGCATCGGCCCCTAGTTCTTTATCAAGACGCACTCCTGAGTCCTCTTTATCTAATAATTCCTGAAGGAGTTCTTCAGCCTTGGCACTATCCCCCATAGTTAAGTGCTTGATAACTTTCAATGCTTCTTCTACCGGAGGTTTTGTAGAGAAGAAGTCAAACTTCTGGGCCATTCCTGAATTAAATTCTAACAATTTCCAGTTTCTCTATGGAGTTTTGCATATACATACCAAGCACGCAAGCAGCCTTGTAAAGTGGAATAAAACCGGTGCACCCATAGTGAAGGTGGTAAAGCTTCCTACCCTTCTATCCAGAGTCTCTCACACTTCTGAACATGGTTTTGAACAGGTTGATCACCATGATAATTGCATATTTGTGTAGGTGCATTTCTCCTAAAGAACCTAGTAGTAAGATCAACCCCAATTTCATCCCATTCGACCAGATTATCCCTGTGGACCACCCACCAGCATGCTGTTGTCCCACGTAGTGTATATGCTAGCATATTTCTCCTCTCCAATGGGTCTATCCATTTTTCTTCCATGGCACTTAGGAATACCATGGGATCTTCTTCTCCTGTGTAACAAGGTATTGAGTTGTTACCTATCCTCCTAACATGACACAATTTTTTGCCTCGAGGGAATATGCTCTTCACTTCATGCCCTACCAACTCATAAGTGTTGTGAGCCCAATTATCACAAGCAACACTTGTAGTATCGCTAATAGACTATGCATCCTCCCACTGAATTAGTCCTTCTTTGGTTGGTTCAATCATCTCTGGATCTCGGATGGCACGTACATAAATCCTATTCAAATCTTCTACACTTAAGGGCTCAACATACGGAGTAGACTTCCCATCTGTCAAAGGGATAATGACCCTTTCCTCTTTATTTTCAAAATTGATATAGCCTTTGTTGAACCAAAGATCAACATTATTTGCATAGCACCAAGGACGCCCTAATAGATTTGGGAAGCTATCTGATTCTGCCAGCGCTAAAACTTCAAAGTCTCTAGTGAACTTGGCTCCTTGTATGGTAATGGATGCATCTTTTAAAACTCCTATGGGAGTGGCCTTAGTCTGATTAGCCATGAATAATACATTAGAGGATGGCTTCAATGGGGGTCTCCCCATTTGTACCCATGCATCCAAGGTAAGAACATTGACTTTTGTGCATGTATCAATCAGTATATTACTCAACAACCACCCATCCACAACAACATTCAAAGTGATTTCCTTGTCATAATCTAGGCTATGAGGAGGGAGATTTACATGTAGGATCTATCGTCTGGTCTCAGTACTTGTGCGTGGAGTGTTCCCTTTTAACCAACTCCCCAATAGTGGAATGATGTTCTCCTGGCACAACATTTTGCACACTTCTGTCAAGTCATCTATATCAGTTTGGACCATCTATGATGCTTTCTGTTGCTCCTTTAAATACTATATCTCACCCTGAAGATTCCTTAGAATTTCCATGGTATCCTAATAAACCTCCTTTTGATAGGCAGGATTTGGGTACCCTGTATGAAGAACCTCATCTTTAGTGATGGTAGGTTTTTGCTATAATGCCTCCCTGACACGTGTTGCCTTAGCACGGGTCATGATCCTCACTTGTAGTTCCTCGGACTCTACTTCTATTTTGGGCGTCCATTGATAATCCACATTGTGTTGTATCCTAACCATCCTGGTGCCTTTTTTTTCTTGTTTATGTTGCATACTCAGATACTCATATAATTCCAGGAACTCTTCATAGCTATGGTTCTTTCTACAGAAATAACATGCAATATTATGAGGGTGCTCGCGCCTATAGTGGTCAGGAGATCCTACATGTATAACATGTTCCACGAGGGAGCTCACTTCTTCCACCACCACGGCCTCATCCTCTGAATCCACCATGGTATCCTTGACCTCTGCCATGACTGCCTTCAAAATGCCCCTCATTCCGATCATAGCGCGCCTGATTGTGCTCCTGGTCCTGATGCTCATTATTTCCCTTAGAGTTATCTGAAACTCCTATCTTTCATACACCAATATCTATAGCATCATGGATTTGTCCAATCAGCTTGGTAGTCCTCTTTGTCATGAGTTGTGGACTTGCAAATTTTACAGTAGCTTGAAATGTTCTTCCTTATCACGCGTTGTAATAATGGGCATCGACTAGCATCATGGTTTAAGTGGCATATCTCACAATCCATCAGCAATGAGTATACTGTTCTGCAAGGACAACTATCCTTTGTGTGACTCTCTACTTCACAATCTATGTACACCAAATTCCTGAGCGCATTTCATGGGCTGAATTTTCTGATAATTTCTCTAGTTGTTTTGCCATAGCTGCAAACTGTGCCTCTAAGAATGGGCTAACAAAAGTGTCAATACTCCCAACTACCTTAGTGCGTAGGGCTGATTCCAATGCCTCGCATGGATTAGTATATGTCTTATGTGACAACACCCTCCTAAATGGTGTAATCAATCCCCCAAAAAACCATTGTGCATGCTAGCTTGCATGAATATCATAGGAAAGTTTAGACAGAAGCGTTTTAAAATGGGCATCATACTCACGCACACTCTCAGTAGTGCCTTGCTTAATATCCTTGAGTGCACTTATACTCTTCTACTCAAATTCAGGGATATAAAACTCTTTTAAGAATGCATCCTTTAATGCTGCATAATCCACGTAAGTCTGGTTAGGGTCAAACTTTCTGTACCAAATGTGTGCGTGCCCTTGTAACATAGTAGCAAATTGGCTTGCCTTATGCTCAAAAGTTTTGATTCCTTTTTGTGCCACAATATTTCACACATATGCACATGTTTAGCAACATCTTCTATGCCCCTATACTCTGGAAGATGAAGAGACATTTCCATATAAATATTTTGGGGTTGGTGTCAACCTTTCCCACCTGATCTAAATCCTCTAGTGTTTCCCTTGCCTCTAAAATCTCCATATCCACCTGAACCAGAACTTCCCATGCCTCCTGATCCCTAAACTATAGCTGTAATAGGTCCTATAGACGTAATACCCTATTTTCTGACAGTAGTACTATATTGAACCCCAATGGTTTGTCAAGTAGTTCCACTTCTAGAAGTGAATCCAACATTCAATGCATGCTCATATTTTGTGTGGAAGATGTGCCTAAAAACATACCTCCAAATAATAATGAAGTCGTCTGCCCTAACATTGATGTGTTTGCTCTCTTACTTCCCACACTTGCTTGCTGATTACTTGTCATACTAGATACTGGAAAACCAAGCGCAAGGGCTAGGTTACCAGGTGGATTTAGATGTGCGCCTGCGGCCCAGGTAGTCTCTACTGGTGCACTTCATTGTGAGGCTGAGGGGGGATCCCTATCATGCTTTCCAAGATGGGGGAGTTCCTGATGCTTTGGCTCTACATATTCTATATGAGCTTAAAATCGTTTACGATCCATCTCTCTCCTCAACGCCATACTTTCTGTAATGGTACACTGCTTCTCTATCTCCCTCTTGCATGCCTCATTATACTTAAGCCACCTTTCCTCTCTTTTCCTTTCTGCCTCTAGGTCTGTCATCTTTCACCAATCTTGTTCCTACCCCCACAGGTGGTGGGGTTTAGTTAGCCATCGGTTTACTCTCCAGATTCAAATTTACCATCAGGATCTTGATCTCCAATGGAATGCCTTGTAGGTAAGCTCCCCGTGGATGTCGTAAGAACTAGAATTCAGCTACCTTTGGACATGAGTAAGTGGAAATTGAGTATTCCAAGATATAACTATTCAAGACACCACAAAACCATGTATCCACAACTCGAGTCCAAATCAGATCAACATCATAAAGGTCCTGGAATTCTTCATGCATCTAGATAAGTGCACGGTACCTCCAATTCTGCTTAGATGCATAAGCAATTAGCCACTCGTACAATTCTACTGGAAAGATAGCAAAAAAGCTCTCATATAATTGTCATAAATATTATGATCCACCCAAGTGTGTGTGTTAAACTTAGATCTAGTGTTGAACCACCATGCATATTCTTCTTCCAGATCACGTATCCATTCTTCAATACTTGCTAAGGTCAAGTGGTATGTCTTCATTGCGAACCATCCTGAAAATAACTGAAAAAGAGGTCCTGGCAACATAACCAATAATGCAGCCTAGAATTTAGTGATACAAAACCAATAAAACCCTAGATGCACTGGCACATCACTCAGCCTAAATTGAGTGCTCACCCGAAGCGCTCAAAGGTACCAAGTCCCTCTTTAGGGTTGTTGTAGCAGGATGTTAGCATGATGGAGACTTAACATATATAGTTCTATTACTAGCTCATCATTCTACAGAGCATACCAGTTCTATACCTAAGGAAAAGTAAAATTAAGTACTAACCATGATGAGATCAAAATCATACTAGATTCAGATACACACAAAAAATAACACTTAGATTCAGCCAATGTCCTCCATTATATTCAATGCAGTGAGTATACAGAAGCTTCATTACAATAGCAGTAGCATATGTGTAACAACATCACTCTATATATACCTCCTCTTTGTATGTCTCTATATCTCTATTACACAGTTTACTACATATTTATAAGGGTGGGGACTTTCCCTTCACCGCTTATCCACTCCAAAAATAGGTCGCATGTTATTCTTAGCCACGCGCCTTTACAAAACTAGCCACACATGTAAGTGCACTAACAATAGACTACTACTAGCTAACTGACATTATCAAATCTATTTACGGCATGTGTCCATGCAAAGTTCTTTGTATCCAATCCTCCAAAAATAGCCAATGTGTGGCATGCACATGTCTCTGCCTCGTTTGTGTGCTTTGCACACCATCTCTAAAAATAGACCTTTATGAGTGAAAATGACTAAGTCTTGAAAAGCTGAACTTCTGTTCTGCACGCATGTTATCCCTATTCATTTTTTCCTTTGAATATGACTTCAAGTTTTCTTGGATCAACAATTCTTGACTTGAGATTTGGCTTCTTAAGGATGGGATAAGAGCTAATTTAGGAGTCTGGTAAGGCGCAAATGTCCCTACCTCTAGGAATATAGGCATTGGTGGTTTAGGAGCAATTTTCCCAGCCTAAATAAGATAATTTTCACATCTTATGTTAATTTCATAGGAATTAGGAAAATTTATACCCCCCATGGAATGCATCAAGACATAAATGTCACTATTTAATGCTCTTAAGTAATAGATTAAATCATACTAGGGTGTAGCTCTTACCATTTGAGGAATACCATCCTAAGACCTCTTGAATTTGATGTTGAAATCAATCATTAGCTCAATAAGGGATCTCTTTGTGGTTGTCAGTTGATCTACTAAATATAGATGGTCTGACTTATCTTCAAAATAGTTACAAAGAGCTTCTCCTAACTCATCCCAATCGGAGATAGAGTTAACTCTTAAGCCTCTATACCATTGTAGGGATTTCCTTATGAAATAATCTACCAATAATTTGACTGCTACATTCTCTCATGTTATATGATATACTAAAAATATGTTTGCAACATCCTTAATGTGTAGAATGGGAGTTATAGTGTTTTCTCCATTGAATAAAGGAACACTTTCTAGAGCTGTAACTAGAATATCATCATATTGGGCTAAAAGAAAAGGGCTTCCTCTATTGAATGTGATAAATGCTTGATTTATTTTATGAGCCATGAATGTGATGGCTCTTATAACCCTAGAAGCCAATAAGAAAGGCCTACCAGGAGGAGGAGTAGAGAGATTTCTATTTGGAGCTTATGGTGATCTTTGTATGGGTCTAAAGCTTCTTCTTCTCTTTGGTGACAACTACAAGTAGTCAAAAGGATCTTCACATGCTACCTTTGTCTTGTTTGAATTTGTCTCATGAGATAGAGAAACTTTTCTTCTTGAACCAATATATGTAATATTTAGAGTCACCAGATGTGTTTTGTAGAGCCTCTAAAGGTTGGATATCACTAAAATACACACCAAACCCTTAATGAAATGAAAAGTTTTTAATGTCCCACTAGGAATGTAAAAATTTTTAGATACTGGAAGTATTACTATTGGATTGATCATGAAAGATAAAATACTTCGGGTAACATGGGATTATCTTTAAAGTGTGGGAATTTTCTCCTTGAGACAAACCTCTTGAGAAGGTTGGTTCCTTCTCTCTTAGATTAACACAAACTAACCTAGAATACTCAAATTATAACTAAATATAAAACAAAAAATATAGGATCCATGGTTGAGAAATAAGGAAATAAGCTGAAAAATGAAAGAATGACGATGTGCCAACACTAAGAAAGGGTTCAAATATGACCAGGGAGACACAAAACAATTGTATATGAAGATATTTAGTGGAAACTAAAATTTTTGAAAGAGGTAAATGAATAAAACTTAATGAAAATAAGAGGGTAGACATCTACAAAAATAAAAAGCATTTAAAGGGGAAACAACCACAGATGTATTACATTCAAGAAGTATTCACTACATTTACAGAGTAGAGGTTTGGAAAATCCTGTGAGGATGCTAACTGCGAAGGTCTAAAGGTAAGAAAGTGAATCACTCTAAGGAAGAGCATGCAAATTCCACAGAAAGGAACTTGTAAAACGTTTCTAATCACTTACATTTATATAATATAAGAAGGGAAGAGAGGGAGATATGAGAAGAAAATATAAATTTGGATCTTGTAATGAATGAAGACAATATTCCTTTAATATATATTGTCACTATTAATCTCCCTGAAAGATCACCATTTTCCTTGCAACATGCCATCATACTTCGTAAGTGAGAGAATGGGCATCATTTAGGTATTAAAATCAGGTAGGTGGGGTGGTTTGGCACTTTGAATGAGAAAACTATGTTTTCCAATGCAATCCCATGTTTTCATGGTTTTTCTTCTTGAACCAGTATATGTAATATTTAGAGTTGCCAGATGTGTTTTGTAGAGCCTCCAAAGGTTGGATATCACTAAAATACACGCCAAACCCTTAATGAAATGAAAATATTTTAATGTCCCACTAGGAATGTAAAAACTGTTAGATACTGGAAGTATTACTATTGGATTGATCATGGAAGATAAAATACTTCGAGTAACATGGGATTATCTTCAAAGTGTGGGAATTTTCTCCTTGAGATAAACCTCTTGAGAAGGTTGGTTCCTTCTCTCTTAGATTAACACAAACTAACCTAGAATACTCAAATTATAACTAAATATAAAACAAAAAAATTATAGGATCCATGGTTGAGAAATAAGGAAATAAGCTGAAAAATGAAAGAATGACGATGTGCCAACACTAAGAAAGGGTTCGAATCTGACCAGGGAGACACAAAACAATTGTATATGAAGATATTTAGTGGAAACTAAAAGTTTTGAAAGAGGTAAATGAATAAAACTTAATGAAAATAAAAGGGTAGACATCTACAAAAATAAAAAGCATTTAAAGGGGAAACAACCACAGATGTATTACATTCAAGAAGTATTCACTACATTTACAGAGTAGAGGTTTGGAAAATCCTGTGAGGATGCTAACTGCGAAGGTCTAAAGGTAAGAAAGTGCATCACTCTAAGGAAGAGCATGCAAATTCCACAGAAAGGAACCTGTAAAATGTTTCTAATCACTTACATTTATATAATATAAGAAGGGAAGAGAGGGAGATATGAGAAGAAAATCCAAACTTGGATTTTGTAATGAATGAAGACAATATTCCTTTAATATATATTGTCACTATTAATCTCCCTGAAAGATCACCATTTTCCCTGCAACATGCCATCATACTTCATAAGTGAGAGCATGGGCATCATTTAGGTATTAAAATCAGGTAGGTGAGGTGGTTTGGCACTTGGAATGAGAAAACTATGTTTTTCCCTGCAATCCCATGTTTTCATGGTTTTCCTTTGAAAATAACATCATTCTCTGCATTTCTTCATTAAAAAATATAACCTTCGGAGAGACGAAACAAACAAAAAAATTCTCATACGAAATGGAACTCCAGATCGTAAATTATGAAAAAAATGAGTTTCACCTTGTCATGTGGTGTTCTCTCTCGACCGCTTGACTTAACTTGTTCTCATGGATTTTACATTGTTCCGCAACTTTAAAATCTTCCGCATGTCTGTCATAACCTGCAAATTCAGAGTGGTTTTGAAAAGATAAGTTGTGGATCAAGTGATTTATATACTTGATGAATAATTAAATTCCTTAAGCTAACTTTAAATTAGTACCTTGAATCATTATAACTAGCTTGAATCATTATATATGTTGAGTAATTGATTTACTAAATATGTAAATAGCTTGCGTTATCATAGGGACTATTTGACTCATGCACGAATAGGTTTTATGTATTGATTTAAATTTGATAGTATGGAATCTCAGTGAAATTGACCATGCATTGTTTAAAGGGGTATCATTACTAAGAGATAAGTTTTTATATAGACCTAAAAGGACCTAGAAATGATTAAATAATCTCGTTGTTCAAATTTCCAAAGTTATAAACTAACGCTAAGTTTGACATGCACACACGCGCACGCACACACACACACACACACACACACACACACACACACACACACACACACACACACACACACACACACACACACACACACACACACACACACACACACACACACACACACGTAAGTCTAAATTCTTACTAAGCTACGATGTTTACCATAACAATAAAACAAATGCCTACTGGGAAAAAATGGTAAGTTGACTATTTTAAATGTTCATGATGACCCCTTTTCATGTGAATGTGTGAGTTTTAGTTGTTTTAACCATGACATTTTTCCATGCAAAGTGATAGATAAGAATGATAGTGGAGGTATGAATAAATATAACTAATATTAAATTTATTGCATTAATTACATTGCAATAAATCACGGATTTTGGGGGGGAATTGATGGGCATATGTTAGTGGGAGTTGAGTTTCACTTGTTCACATTGCTTTCTATATTTTTCTTACTGGGAGCTCCTTTTAGTTGAGCTCTCTGACAAATCGATGCATGTTGTTTTAGTGGGATATTTTGGGAGTCTTTTGACCTATTTCTACAAGTCTTTCCATTGGATTTGTCTATTGGAAAGTGATGATTATCCTGAGACTATGGAGGCAGAGGAAGTACTTTGGAGGTTTTGAATCCATAGTCTATAGTCTTGCCGTGGTGCTTTTTGGAAGTGGTGAATATTTCACAAGTATTTTATAGAAGAATGAGGCAAGAAACTTTGTTCTTTCTCCTTGATATCTCTTTCCATTTTGTATTTGCATTAATTAATTCTTACAACTAGCATCTTTGCATGGTTTTCCATTATGGGTATATTATTTTATAAGGAATATTCTATGTTTAATGTACCCTAAATCTATTCAAACCAACCAGTTACGTTGGGTTGTTGTTATAATTAAATAGGGCATCTATTACACAAAATTTGGAGTTTGTCAATCCCTTGTGATAATGGTTTTATTGTATTATTTCATTTTTATTATATGGGTTATGATTTAATATTTTATGGTTATTATCTGTGGTTTCCATTTCTATGGATACCTATTATATAATGGGAATATTCTTGTTGTATTTTCTGGTGTTTTTTGAAACAACCTTAGATTCTTGTTGTATTTATGGATGTAAAATGGCATGGTTGTACATTCATGTTCCTTATCATCATGTTGATTACAATATAACCTATTTAGAAAGGTTTATGGCCGATCTGAACTTATACTATGTTTCCCCATGACTGTAAGTCGATGTTTTGAAATCTCTAAAATTCTTGCAATAAGACATAGGACTGCATTGAGCCTTAGTCTCAAAAAATTCAATAGATTATCCATTATCAACATTAAGTTTTATACGTTCAAAAAAATAATTTATTTAAACACCTGAATCGACAGGAAGTATTGGTGAAGATTAGACCCTTGGGGTGGATATGTAGTGATGACCTATTTTATAGTTATGCTCTTAACTGTTAAATTTTCCTACTTCTTAGATCCCTAATTCATAGTTAAGAGACGAAGTTTGCTTAAGGGTTTTGAATTATTATGAATCATTAAGAGATATCACAATAAAGACTAAACCATGTGCACGGAATTGATCATTATTTAAATGATTATCTAATAATACACTTATTGGAAGATAAAAAGGTTATGGGGTCTTATCTTTATCATCAGGAAGTTACTAGCCGTAACAACATAGATAAGTGATATTACCTATGATTTAGTGAACCCTTAGGTATAATGTATTGTATAGCCCTATTGGCCATATAGACCCTACTAATATGTTTGAATAAGTGTTGGGTTATAACTTATGTTAGTTATTGAAAGGATTACTACTGTGTATAATTTATAAGGAAAGGTGATCATGTTATAAAAGATATAAGCTTATACTTTATCCCTGAATAAGTATTGTTTGCATGGACTATACTTGGTTGTTATATTAGATTATTGTCTGCATAGCTAGAAACTGAATGTATGAGCAAGTATTTGAATAACTTGTACTTAAAGGATTGTATAAGATAATATTTAGATCATACATGATTACTTGATTGCTTGACTTCCTGATTGTTCTACTGATTTATGTTCTGAATCTTTATTTATTATTATGTCTTCTAAGGTATGGAAAGAAATCATGAAATATTTTTTTTAATAATGTCATTTAGATTATTATATGTATAATTATATGAACCTCTGTATTATTATGATGCTGATATTATTTTTTGCATTAAATCCTTAATTCAAATACCAAATGGCAAGAGTTTTCAAGTGCAAAGAAGGGGTTTTCTTGCTTAGTTCATTTGAACTGACCTTTCTAAATTTTTTTACAGATGGTCTAATCTAGTTTGAATGGCGAAGGAAGATGAAAGAAATTATTTTTTGATCTGAATGATTCAAGTTGAAATGTATAGATTAAGTGAAATGTTTTGATTGAGAAATTTCTACTGTACTTTTTATGTTGAAAGAAGGAAATGACAATATTTTTATTATCTCTATTTCTGAAAGAAAATGAAAGGATTGTGTTCCTTTTATGTTAAGAATTATCTACTTTGGAAAGTTGTAAAAGAAGGGTTTTGAACTAAAAGGTCTACTTATCTTGAAATATTGTAAAGAAAAAGAGATTTTTATAATTACCATGATAGAATACATTATATTTTGATTTTTAATTGTTGTAAATAATAAATGTATAAACGTCCTAGATGGTGTATGTTAAACCATTCCAAATTATATATTGAATGAAACATAAGACATACTTGTAAATACTTACAATTAAGTGGTATGAAGTAAGGTTTGTTTTGATGAATTCAATATAAAGGTTGAATATGATACACTTAAAGTATAATCAAGTCTAAGAAAGGAATTCAATATAAAGGTTGAATACGATACACTTAAAGTATAATCAAGTCTAAGAAAGGAATTCAATATAAAGGTTGAATACGATACACTTAAAATATAATCAAGTCTAAGAAAGGAATTATAATGACATACTATGACTTTTGGGACAGCAACTTACCAAGTGGTGATCAATTGCCATTGCAATATAGAAATTTAATTATCATGATCTAAGAGTGTTGCATCTGCAACAAAAAGGATCTAACATATATGTGCCTTATGATTGGAAGGTATCTCAAGGAATGAACCTTATTTTGGCATAGATATTAATACATAAGACACTCAAGAGGATTAATATATCACTAACTTGGGTGGAAACTATTGTAGAGGATGATACTAATGCATGTATGATAGATACTGATTGGTAGAAAGGTATAAAGGTACATCTAGATAGTATGACTCAATGAGATTGAATATATGTTGATTAAATGAAAATGATATAATCTACCATACCTAATAAACAACATATTAACCTTGTATGTTATAGATATGGGTAAAGTATAACATTGATAACTGCTTACTCACTTGGTAAAGAGAGAATCATTTACATTATTTGGAAAAGAATCATTTTTTGTGTAACAATAAAGATTTCAAGTACAATACTAGGACAATGAGCTAAACTTATATATGACATTTATAGGTAGAAAATAATGTAAAGTAATTATAAGAACTACATTTGACCTATTGGAATACAATGGTATAGAACCCTAGGTACAATTCATTCATGGTGAAAGAGTCGTGGAATCTAAGGTAACCTGTCGTGATTAAATTATTTAAGATATCATGTTCCAATTTAGGACCTTTGGTGGGTAAAATCATTATGTCTGCTATGTGGTCGTATCCATTTAATCACGGTATTTGTTATTTGGATACCACTGAATATCATCTGTATTGAGTCACCTCATCAAGACCCTTAATTATGACATGGTAATGCATTAAGTACAAGCTTTGTTAAAGTTACAAGTTTGGATTGTACCTCATGAGAACGTACCCTCATGCAAACTTAGAATGGATATGAGAAGGGAAATGGTCTAGTAATGATGTAAATCATTATAGGGGCACCTACCTTCCATAGGAATTCTAAGATGTCATAGTGGCAAGTCTTCCTTTTGGTAATTCTGGATTTGAACCTTATATGAGAATTGTAGCTGTTTATGGTAGCATTGTTAAATACTAATCCATATAACTAAATAAGTGATTAGGTAAGATGACAAGTTCCCAATGATGATTTTTCCGTCATAGAACTGGCCATGGCATACATATCTTTGAAACTTTGATCAAAGTAGTGTAATTGTTGATTAAATTTCTGTGATTTCACCAATATCTAAGCTAAGGGATGCCTGGTGGGATTCTATGGTTGAACCTAGGTAGACACTTAGAGACCATCATCTAATTTTCATTTCTTGATTAAGAAAAAACCAAAGGATAAATTTGTTGTAATGGCTCGTAAAGAGCATTGAGAGGGATCAAGTAGAATCTGTATTCTCTCATGCAACTACACATGGTCTATGACAGTTATTGAAATGGATGTAATAAGGTTTATGTTGGATTTAAATATAAGGGTATTTAAATCATGAAGCATAAAGTTTAAAAAACAAAATCCCTAGATGTGCAGTGACAAAAGTGGTTGTTACATTTTCATATCAGAGATGAAGGTTGCAACTCTTAGACTTATTGGGTCCATATACTTAGTAAATTTTGATTCTATAAACAAAAATAAAATTAATGAAGGATATATCGGGTATAACGAACCAGACAAAACTAAACTTGGTTTCAGGGTAAATAAGTTAGATAATACTCTAACAATCCTTCGTGACACACTAAACTAGATAGATGTGTGGAGTAGCTAGTAAGTGTGAATATGATTAGCCAAGGAAAACAACTTAGGCTGAATGATGATGATTAGTAGAGGGTTACTTGATTGATCAAACTCTCTTATGACAGGTTTGGAACTTAAATCCAATATAAAATGAAAACCCACATAGGATAAATGAAGTAGATAAATGAAGACTATCTGCTACAACTACAGAGAATTGAAAGGCTAAATAGGCCAGAATAAAATATGCAATAAAATTCTAACTTTAAATAGTAGAAGAATACAAGAGCATTATCTCTTCTCTATCATTGAATTTCAGGGAAGAGATAATGGATGGGAAAAATCCAGAAAGTGTGATCAGCCAGAGAAAAACCTTGCGGTAAAAGTACACCATAGTTTCCTGGAAAAAGGGAACAATTCTTTCCTATAATAATGACAGGTAAGTTAATTAGAACTGCATGCTACTGATGAAATATAAGATTAATGTAGTTGAGTTATTTGTATGATGTGACTAACTGGAAACTGAATTAGAATTGAGATTTTTTTAAAATAACAAATTATAAGAAAGTTTGCATGAACCATAACTTTATGTCATTTATCATGACATTGTCACTGATTGAACTCATTACAAAAAAGGAGTGCATACTTAAGTTCGGGTAGGAACCTAAGATGTAGTAATTATAACTTGGTTTTTTGTCTAAGAAACTAATGACTTAATGATACAGGGGCATCAATTCTGGAATATATATAGGATTAGAACATATAATTCTTGATTGAATATGGAATTTGGCCTTGCTCAAGCACTTTAGGTGAGCTCTTGGAGCTAATAAACTGAAAAAAAAAAGAATGAGAATCAAATATGATAATACTTTAAGAAGTATTGAAAGAAGAAAATCTTTCTATAAGGTTGGTTTTCATATTTCTTGACTATATTGTAATTACGTGTGATTGTTTCGATGTCAAAATGCAATAAGAAGGTGATTTAGAGATAAATCTAGGTATATGCATCCATATATAATATCCTTATAGGTAAAATATGAACATGTGCATGACAATTATGTGTCATAGATGGGGCAACCTTGACTGGTTGTGACAAAATAAGAGTATTATGGCTCTGAAATTGGAGCTTAGTAAAATTAAGGGATGTTTAACCTTACCAAAGTAGCCATTGATTTGTAGAAAATTTGTATGCATCCAGGAAGGGATTGGTAAGAGATTCCTACTCCAAGACTTTATGCTGAAATATTTTGATATTAAAACCCAGTCCTCTATCAGTGGTTGTAAGAGGAAAGAAAGGTAGTATATCGAGTTGGGAATAAACATATTAAGTTTCCCACCTGAGTGAGAAAAGACCCTTTTCATTATTATTGATATAAGGTAAAATATGCATGTTAAAGAATGCATTAGTAACTAGGTCAGTAATATGGATAGGATATAAAGAAGTAAGTTATCCTTCCTCAGAAAATCCTATTGATTTCATAAACCCTTCATGAGCAGTGTGCCTTTGATAAGAAGAGAAGTAAATATAATATTGCTAATCTTGAATTAAAGGAACAAGGATAATGTACTCATTGTCATTATAAGAATTTATGAAAAATATGAGACATTGAAATAAATAAAAATGTAATTTATTCCCAAATAACACATCTCGGGCTTGTACAATATTGACCGATTGGTAAAATTTCAAATCTGGTAAGAAACAAGAGGTTTATGGGTCTAACGAAGAATCTCAGGTATGTAACTTAATGCTAATGATACTAAGAGAGTCTATAAGTTTACTCTTAATGTTTTAAAGGAAAAATATCCTTAAATCTAAGATTATTATTGATAATATACTCCTTGGACTGTAATATATTCAACCCAGTTGCAAGAAGGGTAAATTTTCAGCTGAAAAGAGTTGCAAACTTAGAAAAGTAAAGCCTACCTAATTGAGGTCTTTAATTTTTTGAAAGTTATTATAAGGTTGTAAAAGAGTGGGATGCTAGTTCTAAAAGCTTTGTCAAGGTATAACTAGATACTCTGGTGAAGGAAGAACCCAGAGAACTAATTAACACACCAAAGGTTGGGGATGTGTTGTTGTTCTTGCAAGTTCTTATATACTATGAATACCCCCACATCTTACGAGAGAGTTAATTCATGCATAGTTAATGAAAGTAGGAAAAACTTACATAAAAATTTGGGAATATATAACTTTATTAAGGTTCCCAGTTCCTTAGCTCTGTGGCATAAGCTTTTGACTAAGACAAAGGTCTAGAAAGATAATTGAGTGATGAAATGAACAACTTAATAAACTATTGGAAAGATTGAAATATGAGTTTCCTTATCTACTTTGCAATATTTGGCTTGTTTTGACTATCTGTATTGTATATCAAAAGATATTGCTTTATATAATTGGTAGCAGTGACAAAAACTTGGTCATTTTTCCTTGATTAAGTGACAATCTTGTTGAATAGAAAGCTATTACACTTGATAAATTATGGTGCTTATATGAAAATTTCAATTTTTTAGGAAAATGAAGATTGTTTTTAAAGAATTGTCGATATAATCTATATATGAATATTTCGGTTCTGAATATGGGGATAGAAATCATCAGGATGATGATTCATTAAGGGGGGAAGTATGTCATATCCCACAAATTCAGAGTGGTTTTGAAAAGGTAAGTTGTGGATTAAGTGATTTCTGTACTTGATGAACAATTAAATTCCTTAGGCCAACTTTAAATTAGCACCTTTAACTAGTGTAAGGACTTACAGGTGCATGGTCCTTAGCATGACCTTTTTTATTACAAATGAATGCATTAAGTACTTTGGAAAGTAATTACCTTTTCGCAATTGATATTCATAACATACTAAGTAATATTGTTATGATAATACTATTACCTAGCTTCGACTAGTTTGAGGTTATGGTAGTCATCTAACCTATTCATATCTATACTCCATAGAATTACAATGGGGTTTTCAAACCAAGACTATTATACAATGCAATGACAAGCCAAATCAAGATAAGGACTGGGAGCTTAACATGATAGGCTAAGATTGATCTTATTACTTTATGACCTGGAGGTTGATGAAGATTATTAGTTTGAAATAATATTATTGCTAGTTTTCTATAGACCTTACCATGGTAAAAATATTTTGTGGGGGACTTATAACTAGGTTGAATCTTTATATATGTTGAGTAATTGATTTACTAAATATGAAAATAGCTTGTGTTATCATAGGGACTATTTGACTCATGCACGAATAGGTTTTGTGTATTGATTTAAATTTGATAGTATGGCATCTCGGTCAAATTGACCATGCATTGTTTAAAGGGGGATCATTACTAAGAGCTAAGTTTCAATATAGACCTAAAAGGACCTAGCAATGATTAAATAATCTTGTTGTTTGAATTACCAAGGTTCTAAGCTAATGCTTAGTTTGGCATACACATAAATATATATGTAAGCCTAAACTCTTACTGAGCTATTATGCTTACCATAATAATAAAACAAATCCCTACTGGGAAAAAAGGGAGAGTTGACTATTTTAAATGGTCATGATGACCCCTTCTCACGTAAATTTGTAAGGCTTAGTGGTTTTAACCATGATGGTTTTCCATGCAAAGTGATAGATAAGGATGGAGGTGGAGATATGAATAAATATAATTGATATAAATTTTATTGCATTAATTACACTGCAAGAAATTACGGATTTTGTGGGGGAATCCATGGGCATATGTTAGTGGGAGTTGAGTTTCACTTGTTCACATTCCTTTCTAAAGTTTTCTTGCTGGGAGATATTTCCGATTGAGCTCTCTGGAAGATCAATGCATGTTTTTTTAGTGGGTTATTTTGGGAGTTCGGTGACCTATTTCTATAATTCGTTCCATTGGATTTCTACATTTGGAAAGTGATGATTATCTTGAGAATGTGGAGGTATAGGAATTACTTTAGAGGTTTTGAATCCATAGTATGTTTTCTTTCTTTGGCAGTTGTTGGAAGTGGTGAAGATTTCGTAAGTGTTTTACAATAGAATGAGGCAAGAAACATTTTTCATTCTGCTTAATATCTCTCTTCATTTTGTATTTCCATTAATGAATTCCTATGACAATTATCTTTGCATGGTTTTCCATTGTGGGTATATTCTTTTATAAGGAATCTTCTGTGTTTAATGTACCCTAAATCTATTCGAATCAACCAGTTGAGTTGGGTTGTTTTTATAATTAAATAAGACATCTATTACACAAAATATAGAGTCTTCCAGTCCCTTGTGATAATGGTTTTTATTGTATTGTTTCCTTTTTTGATATGGATTATGATTTAAGATTTTATGGTTATTATCTGTGGTTTCCATTTCTAAGGATACCCATTCTATAATGGGACTTCTACTTAAATTAGTTTCTAAACCTAGGTTAGAATGGGATTCTGGGAATGAAATCGGCTCAGGTGGTTTTATCCTTATAACCTTACTTAAGTGTGGGCTTAGAAAGGAAATCTTGTACAAGTTATCACTTGCTATTGTGGGTGCATGATAAATAATAATCCATTGTAAATTTGAGGCCATTACTATGTGATCTCCTTAGTAAACTTGGGTTACTATCAGTTAGAATACGGTGGAAAGTGTAATAAATATGTGTTGTAGTTTTCAGGAAGATCATTAGTAAGGATTCGTGACTTTAAAACAGTTTTGTTTTTTTTTCATATTTTTCATTTGAATAAACTTGAATGTTATGGGGATGAGCTAGTGAGACATTTTTTGTGAGATCATTTGTATGTTGCTCTTATTATTGCAATTTTTTAATTATTATCCATGGCTGGTTAGATACCCTTAATGGGTATTTGTATAGACGATTCACAATTATGCTCACCTCAAGGGATGATCTGGGTATTCATGCTTCTAAGAGATATGGGGTTTGTGTGTGGATGAACAAAACAAAGGGTTATCCCTTATTTTCCAGATCCTTGGACTCTGTAATTTTTTTAGGAGATTTTGGTTGTTGTCTCTCTCTCTCTCTCTCTCTCTCTCTCTCTCTCTATATATATATATATATATATATATATATATATATATATATATTGGTGTTGTTTATAACAACCCTAGATTCTTGTTGTATTTATGGATGTAAAATGGCATGGTTGTACGTTCATGTTCCTTATCAGCCTATTGATTATGATACAACCTACTTAGAAACGAATATGGCTAAGATGAACTTATACTATGTTTCCCCATGACTATAAGTCGATGTTTTGAAATCTTTGACTTTCTTGCAATAAGATGCACGAGTGCATTAAGCCTTAGTCTCAAACAAGTCAATAGATTATCCATTATCAGCATTAATTTTAATATGTTTGATAAATGAATTCATTCAACACTGAATTAACACGAAGTATTGGTGAAGATTAGTCCCTTGGGGTGGATATGTAGTGATGACATTTTTTATAGTTATGGTTTTAACTGTTAAAGCTTCCAAATTCTTAGATCCCTAGTCCATAGTTAAGAGAAGAATTTTTCTTAATGGTTTTGAATTGGTATGAATCGTTAAGAGATCTCACAATAGAGCCCAAACCATGGATAGAGAATTGATCATTGTTTAATTGATTATCTAATACTACACTTATTGGAAGATAAAAATGTTTATGGGGTCTTATCTTTATGATCAGGAAGTTACTAGTCATAGCAACATAGATAAGTGATATTACCTAATGGTTTAGTGAACCCTTAGGTATAATGTATTGAATAGCCGTATTGGCCATATAGACCCTGCTGATATGTTTGAATATGTGTTGGGTTATAACTTATGTTAGTTATTGAATGAATTATTGGTGTGTATAATTTATAAGGAAAGGTGATCATGTTATAAAAGATATAAGCTTATACTTTATCCCTGAATAAGTATTGTTTGCATGGACTATACTTAGTTGTTATATTAGATTATTGTCTGCATAGCTAGAAACTGAATGTATGAGCAAGTATTTGAATAACTTGTACTTAAAGGATTATATAAGCTAATGTTTATTAGATCATACATAATTACTTGATTACTTGACTTCCTGATTGTTGTATTGATTTATGATCTAAATCTTTATTTATTATTCTATCTTCTAAGGTATGGAAAGAAATAATGGAAGTATAAATTTTAAGAATGTCATTTAGATTATTCTATGTATCATTATATGAACCTCTGCATTATTATGATGTTGATATTAATATTTGCATTAAATCCTTAATTCAAATACCAAATGTCAAGAATTGTAAAGTGGAAAGAAGGGTTTTTCTTGCTCAGTTCAGCTGAATTGACCTTGCTAAATTTTTTTACAGATGGTCTAATCTAGTTTGCATGGAAATAGAGGATGAAAGAAATTATCTATTGATCTGACTGATTCAAGTTGAAATGTATAGCTTAAGTGAAATATTGTGATTGAGAAATTTTTGTTGTACTTCTTATGTTGAAAGAAGGCAATGAAATCCTATTTATTATTACTATTTTTGGAAGAAAATGAAAGGATTGTGTTCTTTTTATGTTAAGCATTATCTACTTTGGAAGGTTGTAAAAGAAGGGTTTTGAACTGAAAGGTCTACTTATCTTGAAACTTGTAAAGAAAACCATATTTTTATAATTATCGTGATCATTTTATAATTAAGATCTTAAAAATCATTTATAAAAATAATTTGTGCCCTAAACGCAATGTTGGTGCCCAATGTTGCACATGTCATGCTTTGCTAAGAAGAAATTCGTTTTTTCCCTATTTTTGAGAAAAAATGGCTTTGCATCTTCCCATCCTTCGAATTTGATGAAAAAAAACTCATATATGTGTTTAAATGCTTTAAGTTGTTTGTTTTTTCTCCATTCTTGCACTATTTCGAGAAATCTCTAAGTTTGCCCTACGTTTTGCCCCAATTTTTCCCGTTCAACACGCCTTTTTCATTTTTTCCATTTTTCCTGGCCTGTGGAGATTGAAATTGTTCGATTTATACTTATTTGCCCTCAAAAATCCCTTGCCATGGTCATAAATTGCTTTGAATCACTTACCATTTGTCCTTTAATCGAAATTTCTTTACCCACGAAGGAAAAATTGATTTTGGGCGTCGTTGGCAATTTCTACATTTTTTATGGTTATACGGGTGTCCTTTGCCTGTCAAATTTTAGCTCAAAAACATTCTCCTACATGGCCATTTGTGATTGGACAAGGTTCAACGGGTTTGTTCGAGCAACTTAGCATTTTTGTGTTTTTGGAAAAAGGTCTAGATTGTCCCCGCAAGTCCGCAGGCCCTCAACCAATCAAAGGGTGACACGTGGCAGTTAGAAAAGTCAAAATAGTGGAGTTGCGGAGGCATGGTGGAAAAATTTCCTTTGGTGGAAAGGAGTTAAATTATGAAATGAGAGTCTAAGCCCTCGAAAAATCAGAAGGTGACACGTGGTAGGGAAAGGCAGAGGTGCGGGAGTGCGGAGGAAATGGTGAAAAATTTCCTTTGTGGAAAATGTTGTTAAAATATAGATAAGAGTGCTGCCCCATAGCTAATCAGGTGAGGACACGTGTCCTACGGGAGGGCAGAGCCACGGAGGAAAAATGGAAAAATTTCCTTTTTCCAAAAAGAGGTAAAATGTTTAAAATTGATCCGCAACTCCGTATCCAGTCATATTGTGCCATGTGTCAGGGACAAAATAGGAGATGCGGGTCCACGAGGATAATTTGGAAATTTTTCCTTTTTCCAAAAAAGGTGGAAATGTGTAGAATCAGTCCACGATTCCAATGGGGCCCACTTTGGGACATGTGTCAGGCCCATTTTCATGAGGCGGAGGTGCGGGGAAAAATATCAAATTTTTCCAATTTTTCCCAAAAAGTTTAAAAGGTAAAATGAAGCTCCTACGTCCATCTCCAATGGTTTTTCTCCATGTGAAGGGCGTAGATTAAAATTTGAATGTCAAATCAATGGTAGCTGTGCATTATTTTTTGCTCTGTTGCCATTTTTTCCCTAGAACGCTCTAGGAAGTTTGGAGATGCATTTTTTGCATCAATTTTCACCGAATTTTTGAAAACTTCATGTCGCTTGTGCCTGCAAGGACTAATGCAATTGGTTTTGAGGATAAATTTGAAGATCAGAGATGTTTTTGAAATGAATTTTTTCCCTAACCCATCCAAAAATGTGAAATATCAGATCTAAAAGTTGCAGAGTCAAATTTTGGAGGGATAAGGATGAAATAATGAAAGGAAGGGGGTCTGTATGCTTTGAAGATGAAAAACATGCCTCCACAATGGATAATGATGCAAATTTTGCAATGATTCATCTCTTTTTGAGACAACTAGCAACTTTTTGGACGTGTTCTGTTAAACGTCCCTATCTGCGAATCATGAGGAATTTTTGTAACAAATTTGATCCTTTGGCATATTATTTTCTTGGGAAAGAAGGCTCGAAGGAGTTTGAAAGCTATATATTGCATGAATTTGTCATGCAAAGGGTTGGAAGATTTTAAAAAATCCTAGAAAACTAAAAAATTCATGGGAAAATCTGGGAAGAAGCCCATTCTCTAAGTGACCACTTGAGAAACTCATGTAACTCTCTCTGTATTAGATTTCAAATAATGTTAAGTTCGTTACACATGTATAGCCATTAACAAGCTCCGAGATTGTTTTTTTCAAAACATTCCCTTACTGATAAATCTGTTCATTTTTGAGTTATTTTGTGTTGTCTTTGGGAAAAATCTGTGAATGCTTACATTTCAAAATGCATTTCAAATTTGTGTTTCTTGTTTCCTGTTGCAGTCTTGTGTTTAAAATCTCTCTTGATCATACATGGTCTCATTTCTTGTGATAGTTTAGTGGAATTTGCAATCTCACATTTAGAAGAGCTTTCATCTAATAAGAGAGATAAACAAATTTAAAATCACTTTACCTTCCTTGAATTCAAATATTGTTTGTAAACCTTTGGGTGCACCATAGGTCATGATTAAATAGTGATTACTAAATGCTTCATTAGTTCATTCTAACTTAAGCTTTTGTGATAGATGATCAAAGATTGTGTGGAAAAGTGTAGATCTGGGCCTCCATTTGATGCACATATCCTGGTTGAAGGGATGATTAACCATTTTGATACTTTATGTTGTTAAGTTTCTCCATATTTTTCTAAAATCCTCAAAGAGTCTAGCAGACCTTGGTTTGTTTTATCTAAACTCCCACCCAAAAAATCATTCAAAACAACTAATCCTACCTTGTTTTACCCCTATTTTGCCCTGTATACCCACAGAAGATCAAAATCTAGTTGCTAAAGTATGCAGAACAAGATCAGGATTTCAAAATGTCTTCAGTAACTCTTGTCTTGCATTGAAAACATCTCCATAATCTGGAAGTGACAACTTGTGAAAGTATGATTTGGATTTTTGATCATATTTTCCCAAGGCCCTTTTCATACTATTTTCACAAATTGAGGGATATCTTCATCTCCTTCACCATTTGATGGTTAAAAAATAGGTTCTCTTACCCTGGTTGAAAGGCATAACCTAAAACAGTTAGGAAAAGATCAATTCCTATTTGAGTGCTATCCATCTCTCCACAAATCTGAGTGCTAGCTAGATCATATCCCTGGCTACAAAATGACACACACCATGATCCATCTGTCTTTAAGCTTCCTTCTTTGATGCTTCTCAAACTGAAATGGAGAACATCCAGAACTCCCCCATCTTAGAAAGCATGATAGAGATCCCCCCTCGGCCTCACACAGAAGTGTGCCAGTAGAGACTACCTAGACCACGGGCGTGTATCTTAATCCACCTGGTGACCTATCCCTTGCACTTGGTTTTTCAGTATCTAGTACGACAAGTAACCAACACACTAACTCAGGAAGTAAAAAAGTAGGAGTAAGTTAGGGATCAAGTACATCAATGGCAGGACAGATGACTTCAATGTCATTTGGAGGAGCATTCTTAGGCACATCTTCCACGCAGAATGTGAGCACACAGAATGTTGGATTCACCTTTAGAAGTGGAACTACCTCACAGACTGTAGGGGTTTAGTATAGTACTACTGTCGAAGCATAAGGGAGTACATCTACAGGCCCTATTCTAACTACAGGTGGCAGATTAGGAGGTATAGGTGGTTCTAGTTCAGGTGGATCTGGTGGTTCTAGAGGTAGAGGGAACACAAGAGGTTCTAGATAGAGTGGTCAAATTCCGCAGCAACCACATAATATCTATATGAAGATGTCTCTTCATCTCCCAGAGTATAGAGGTATAGAGGATGTTGCCAAACATGTGCATATGTGTGAAATCTTGTGGCGCGCTAAAGGGATCACAACTACTGAGCGAAAGGCAAGTCAATTTGCCACTACATTACAGGGGCACACACACAGCTGGTATAGTAAGTTTGACCCTGATCAAACTCATGTTGATTATGCAACATTGAGAGATGCTTTCTTTAAAGAGTTCCATATCCCTAAGTTTGAGTAGAAGAGTATAAGTGCGCTCAAGGATATAAAGCAAGAAACTATTAAGAGTGTATGTGAGTATGATGCTCATTTTAAGACACTTCTATCTAAGCTATCTTATGATATTCATGCTAGCCAACATGCACAGTGGTTCGTTGGAGAATTAATTACACCTTTGACAAGGGCATGTCACATAAGACATGCAATTATCTGCATGAAGCACTAGAAGAAGATTTGCATGTTGAGGTTGTTGGGAACATTGACACCAGTGTTAGCCCATTCCCAGAGGCACAGATTGCAGCTGTGGAAAATCAAATAGAGAAGCTATCAGTAAATTCAGCCCATGATATGTGCTCAGGAACTTGGTGTACAGATTGTGAAGTGGAGGGTCACACCAAAGATAGTTGCCCTCACAAATCTGTACACCCATTATTGTGTGACTGTGAGATCTGTCATTTGAATCATGATGCTAGTCATTGTCCTTTGTTACAGCGCATGATAAGGAAGAATGTATCTTATTTTTGCAAAATTTACAGGTCCACGACCCATGATACTAAGGATTGTTAGCTGATTGGTTAGATCCAGGATGCTATAGACCTTGGGGTACAACAAACAAGTATAACAGATAGTTCTAAGGGTAAGAATGAGCACCAGGATTAGGATCATAATCAAACGTGCTATGACAGGAATGAGGGGCATTTTGAAGGAGGTCGTGGAAATGGAAGTGGATATCATGGTGGATATGGAGGACAAGGTCGTGGTGGTGGAAGAGGTGAGTTCCCTCGTGGAACATGTTATACATGCGGATCTCTGAACTACTATAAGCACAAATGTCCTCAAAATATTGCATGTTCTTTCTGCGGAAAGAACCATAGCTATGAAGAGTGCTTGGACTTATATGAGAATCTAAGAAAGCAACATAAGAAAGAAAACAAAGGCATCGGGAGGGTTATAATCCTACGTGCAGTAGAATATCAGTGGATTCCCAAGATAAAATAAGGACTTGAGGCATTGACAGTGAATATTACTAGACGTGTTGAAGCAACACACGTGACAGAGACACTGTACCTGAAGCCTACGATAACCAAGAAGGAGGTTTTGCATGTGAGGTACCCAGATCCTGCTCATCAGAAGGAAGTTTACCAGGATACCATGGAAGTGCTAAGGAATCTTTAGGGTGAGATACAGTGCCTAAAGGAGCAAAAGAAAGCATCAGAGACAATCCACACTGATATTGATGATCTGCGTGAGGTGTGCAAGAAGTTGCACTAGGAGAACATTATTCCGCTAGTAGGAAGTTGGTTGAAAGGGGATACTTCACGCGTAAGTCTTGAGACCGTACAACATATTCTACATGCAAATCTTCCCCCTGATGGCATTGACTATGAAAAATAAATTACTCTGTATGTTTTTGTGGATGGGTGGCTATTGAGCAACATATTGATTGATACAGGTGTAGAAGTAAATGTGCTTACATTAGATGCATGGGTACAAATGGGGAGGCCTCCATTGCAGCCATCATCTAATGTGTTATTTATGGTAAACTGGACTAATGCCACTCCCATAGGATTTTTGAAGGATGCATCTATAACTATACAAGTGGCCAAGTTCACTGGGGATTTTGAGGTATTAGCACTTACAGAAACAAACAATTTTCCATCCCTACTTGGACGCCCTTGGTGTTATGTGAATAATGCTGACTTAAGATTCAATAAGTGGTATATCATATTTGAAAACAAGGAGGAAAGGGTTGTAATACCTTTGAGAGATGGAAATTCTACGCCATATGTTGAGCCTCTAAGTGATGAGGGTTTAAATAGAATCTATGTACGTGCTATTCAGGACCTCGAGGTCAATGAGCCATCAAAAGAAGGCATTCTACAGTGGGAGGGATTTCATTCTATTAGTGATACTAAAAGTATTGTGTGTGATAATTGGGCTCATGGTACATATGAATTAGTAGGGCACGAGGTGAAAAGCGTGGTTATGCACAAAAATGGACTTTATTCAATTTGACGGATAGGTAGCACAATACCTTGGTATACAGGGACAAAAGATCTTCCTACCTTTTTTAAGGCCATGGAAACATAGTAGAGAGATCAACTTACAAGGAGAGATATGTTAATATACACACTACGTGGGACAACAACGCGCTAGTGGGTAGTCCATAGAGATAATCTTATACACTGGGAAGAGATTCGAATAGCTTTGTCTACTAGGTTTATAAGGGACAATACACCTACACGAATCTACACTTATCATGGTGATCAACCTGTTCAGCATCACATTCAACAGTGTGAGAGATTCTGGACAACAGGATAAGAAGCATTACCACCTTCACTCTAGATGCATAGATTGTATTCTACATTACAAGGATGCGCACACACTTGGTATGTATATGTAGAACTACATCGAGAAATTGGAAACTAGCAAGATTTGACTGCAGGAATGATTCAGACTTTTGACTACTTTTCAACTGAACCTCCAGTAGACGAGGTGTTGAAATTTGTCAAGCGTTTAACTATGGGAGATAGTGCAAAATCATAAGAGCATATTCAAGAATCATTCAGTGAGGTAGAGTTCGGAGCATGTTTTGAAAAGTACAAAGAATTGGAATCCTTACTACTTGAACACACTTTCCTTGAGAAAGAGAAAGGAAAGATGGTGTACATCGTGGATGACGAGGAAGTTGAGAACCTAGATATTGAACATTCACATAGGGTGCGCGAGGTCTTGGGTAGTGCAGACAAGGATACATGCACCTACCATGAACCCATGAAGACAAAGAAGGTGAATATAGGTTTGGAGGCTGAGCCTAAGGAGGCCATAATTGGAGATTACTAGTCAGATTCAGAGGTAGCAAGGATCATCGAGTTACTCAGGGATTATCAAGACTTATTCCCCCAAGGATATTGTGAACTTAAATGCGTGCATGAATTACTTGGGGAAATTAAGATCAAACTTAAGGATGGTGCATGGTCAGTTAGAAAGAGACCTTACAAAATGAATCCTAATTTGCATGAAAAGGTAAAAGAAGAAATTGATAAAATGTTAAAATCTGGAATTATCAAGCCCTTGATGAGTCAGAATGGGTTATCCCAATGGTGATCAGTATCAAGAAGGATGGGTGGATTAGGATATGTGTGGACTATAGGGAGTTGAATGTTGCATGCATCACAGATCCATTCCCTATGCCATTCACTGAGGCAATACTAGAAGTAGCTGCAAGGCATGAAATGTATTCCTTCACAGATAGATTTTTTGGGTATCATCAGGTTAGGATTGCTCAGGAGGATCAAGGAAAGACAACATTTACTACTGAATGGGGCAGTTTTACCTATACTGCGATGGCCTTTGGATTTAAAAACACACCTATTCTATTCTTGCGAATAGTTTCTCAGGCATTTAAAGACTTTATTCACAACTTCCTATAGGTCTACCTAGATGATTGGACAGTATATGGGCTTGTGAAAGATCATTGTGACAATATGCACTTAATGTTTGAACAATGTAGAAAATTGAGTATCTCTTTGAACATCAAGAAGTGCATATTTCCTACACCATTTGGGATATTTTTGGGACATATAATCTACAAGGAAGGTTTGCTAGTTGATCCAGCCAAGGGTACAGTCCTTTTAGGCCTGAAAGTGCCTATAAGTCAAAGTGAGGTGCGTGGATTTTTAGGTCATACAGGATGTTATAGAAAATTCATAAAAGGGTATGCCAAAATTGTTGTACCCTTGGAAGAATTACTTAAGGGGAAAGGTACATTTTATTGGGGAGAACTGCAACAACGTGCGTTTAAGATATTAAAAGAGAAACTTACTACCACGCACATTTCGTGATTTCCCTCGTGGGATGAACCATTTCATGTGCATGTGGACACTTCTAGCATGGCCATTTGCATTGTGTTAGGTAAACCTGACAAAGGTATTATAGATCATCCAATATATTTTGCTAGTAGGAAGCTAACTCCTACTGAACGGAATTATACAACTACAAAGCACGAAGCGTTGTCAATGATCTATGCATTGTACAAGTTTAGACAGTATTTGTTAGTAACACCATTTGTGTTTTATACAAATCACATGGTATTGAAGTACTTGGTAAATCATCCTGTTTTATAGGGGTGCATATGCAAATGGGTGCTCCTATTTCAAGAGTTTGACTTCATAGTTGTGGTGAATCTAGGGAAAAGTAATTCTGAACTAGATCATTTATCTATAATCAATTTAGGAGAGGATGCACATATAATTGAAGAGACAATGTCAGATGCACAGTTATATAGGTTACAATGCGTGCCCATGGAATTAGAAGACATTGTTGTCTTTCTACGAACATGTATGACACCAGAAGGAATGAAATCATTAGAAAATAAGTAGCTTGTTATACGCGCGGCACCATTTATGTTAATCAGTGGTGACCTCTACAAGCTAGGAAGAGATGAATTATTACGTCGTTGTGTATTGGAACATGGGCATAAGGATATTATGGAAGAAGCTCATGGTGGTATTGCAGGAGGCCATTATGTAGGTGATGGAACTGCCCAAAAAATCCTACTTGTTGGATTATGGTGGGAGACATTATATAAGGACTGTAAAGAATATTGTAAGATGTGTGATCATTGTCAGCGCCTAGAAAAACTAGGGAAAAGAGATGAGATGCCTTTGAGACCAATTAGTAGTGCCAAACTGTTTGAGAAATGGGCCATTTATTTTGTAGGGCCCATTTCGCTAGCTACGCGTAGGACTGGGTCACACAATATCATTACTTGCATAGATTATCTCACACAGTGGGTAGAAGAAGCACCTACTAAGGACTGTACGGTAGCTACAGTAGCTAGGCTTATGTGGGAGAATGTTCTTACAAGATATGGATGTCCCTTAAGCTTAACAAGTGATAGAGGTACACATTTTTTGAATGAGACAATTAGGATCCTATTAGATGAGTTTATGGTTACACACCATAAAACTACACCTTATCATCCTAAGGAAAACGAAACTACTAAGGCCTTCAACAAGATTTTAAGCTAGACTTTGACAAAAATTTGTGATGTATGAAGAAAGGATTGGGATGACAAAGTATCAGTTGTGCTTTGGGAATAGAAAAACATATAAGAGATTGAATAAAGCCACACCGTTTTAGTTGGTGTTTGGCATGGAAGTTGTTCTCCCTATAGAATTTATGTTACCTTCTTTGCACATTGTGTGCACTAGAGCTCTAGCTGATGAACAAGATTTAGAAGATTGTATCAAGAAGATGATTCAACTGGATGAGTTCTAAGCCATAGCACGATGGAGCTAGAAGTAAGAAAAGGCTAGGCAGAAGGCATGGCATGATAGAAACATACAGGATAAGAAGTTTGAGATTAAACAAATGGTACTTCTTTATGACTCAAAGTTCTTGCGCCATCCAGGAAAGCTCAAAGTACATTGGTTAGGGCCGTATGTTATCACTTCTATACTTGAATTAGGTGTTTTCCAGCTAGAAGCACTTGATGGAACATGGCTACCCAGTTACTTTAACGGGAGTAGGATGAAGCCCTACTATAAATAAGTCTTCTTGGTGTTTGTAATAAGGTAGTATTTCCATTTAGCTTAGGTTTTCAATTCTGTATTTCCTTAGTGTATTTCCTTCACTATCGTTATGCTTTGTCAATTTAGTTATTTTTTTGTAATAAGTGTGCTTGCGTGCATAAAGCTAATTACGGTATGAAGAATGTTTATGTGCAGAGGACTATACATACTTTTCGTGTGGGGTGGTTGTATTTATCCAAGAAAAAGACTGTGGGAATTTAAAGGTGAAAGGAATAAGCTACTACGGGTGTGATTTAAGTCCAAAGAGGATTGCTTCTCAAAAGTGACCAAGGATGGAGATGAATGAAAGAACAATATAACGTGAGGAAAGCAGAGGCCATTTTAGCTACCAGGAGAAGGTACGGTGATGAGGTACTCGGGAGTAGAAGTGTGCATTGAAGAGAAGTTTATGACTAGAGGGTAGGAAGGCATGCTATAAGGTTAAAGTAGGGCCCGAAGATGTACCGCATGGAGTGAATGGATTTGATCAATGAATGAGGGGATATTTGGTAGGTGAAGGAGAAATAAATGCATCAAAATTTGAAAAATCTATATAAGGATGGGATGCAAATTCATTTTTAATGTTGCGACTAAGAGTATTTGAAGAAAGAGCCAAGTACAAAGATCCGAGTGATCGAGTTAAGGTGCGAAGGGTGTTAAACCAAGTGTGACAACCAGATCTGTGTGACAAGAAGCTTACATCCCTAGTGGTGAAGGATTTGAGCAAAGCAGGGAGACAGAAAAGGATTAGGTTACAGATTTTCAACCTAGGGCATGATTGAATTGAGCTAGGGTTTGATTCACATAGTTGCAGAGTTGAAGAGGAGACATTTTCAAGGTAAAAATGGCACCAAAGAAGGCATCTACAACAACAGTAAAAGGAAAGAAGAAGGTGGTCATCGAGGAGGAAGAGATGGCACCCGAAAGCCATTTTTTAGAGATGCAATATCCAGAAGGAGTCATCGTTAGCCAAGAATGGGATTCACCCATCAAAAAGAGAAAAGTGAGTGAATATAATCACAGGACTTCAAAGAACAAGAAGGAGCTTGATTCCTTGCTCACTGCTAGAACAAACAAGCACATGGCGGAGGACATGCCAATATATGACGATGTGGGTGAAAATATTTTAAAGAGAATTGGGGTCTACTAGTTGTATGAGCTACCATATTTTGGGAAGTATGAGCCCTTGTATCAGTGGCTCATGAGCAGGGTGCACGAAGACTTCTTCTACTTTGTAGGACGTATAGTTAGAATATCATCTGCACTTGTCTCATCAGTTATAGGTATGAAGGCCATAGGAGAAGATATAAAAGGTGATCTTGCAGATAAATCCGTGATTGTAAAGACCAAACAGGAGTTGGGATACCTGAAGGGTCCGCGTGGAATGGACATAGAAAAATTGAAGAACTATCTAATTGTACAAGCTACAACACACCTTGTTACCAAGTTGAATGATCAGGAGTGGTGGTCTCAAGTAAATACTATGTGGTTACATGTGGCACGTAAGATGTCAAAAGGGACAATCTACAACATTACAGGCTATATTACAGAGTAAATATTCAAAGAAGCATGCACAGGAGGGAAGATCAGCTTTGGGGCTGTTCTACTATCACTGGTATTTATGGAGATCAAAGTACCAGATGGACCAAATTAGAAAGTATGAGAATACCCCATGGAGAACAAGTCCCCAAATGAAATATTCAACAAGTACCTATGTAAGGGGGCCATGATAGATGATGTAAATTAAAGGGTGGAGAAGTGGTATGACAGGCTCCGCACGACATTTGGGGAAGAGTGGCGTATCCCAAAGGACCTACCAGCAGTGATAGGGAAAAAAGTTTAGTTTTATGTATATCAGTATTTCTGCATCACACGCTTTCCAATGAAAGATGGAGTCTAGAGCCCTTGGTGCAAATTGCCTTACACATTCACTGCAAGGTATTTTCAAGCATTTGTTCATAGATTTAAGGACATGTTCTGATTGGTTTTCAACGTAGAGAAGGTAGACTGCGATTACCATATGTTGAGGAAGAAGTATGTGTATCTTGGGAGAAGTTCTTATATAGAGAGGATCATTTCAGAAGTATTGAATATCAAGCCAATAAGTCTTGTTGTAGTAGATGTGGGGGAGGCATTGGTGTATCTCCAGTTAAAGTCGAAGATGGAGAATAAAAAATATGTGGAAGGTGAGTTCACACTTCCAGCACCACCAAAGGGAAAGCATACAGTGGAAAAAATCCTAGCGCATAAGCCCACAGAGCCAATTGAAGTGCAAGATGAGGAGGAGGAGCACGAAGATAGTGGTGGTTTTGAGCATAGGGGTAGGAGACATCCTACAAATAAGAGTGAAGCTAAACACACCATTACACCACCTTAGCCACAAGATGGGGATGATGAGGACGTGAATGCAGTCTAAGGGGAGCACAAGTGTAAAAGGGTATTTAGGAGAACAAGGACCCAAGGTGATACTCCAACCACTGTGCATAAATCACCCAGACTCTCCCCATAAAAGGAGGCTACCGCGCAGAGGAGGAAACTGAAGTTGAATGAGGAGGCAGAGGAGTCAAAGGAAAGCATGCCTAATTCTCCTACACTTATAGAGAACATAGAAGAACAGGGTGAGGAATTAAAGGAAAAAGAAGAGGAAGAGAAAATACCAGAGGAGACAGCTGCAGAGGATGTTCAGGACATGGAGACATAAGTCCCAAATTTGGAGGCTAAAGTTCCTAAGCAGCAAAGATCTAGAAGGACAAGTGGAGAGCACATTCCACTGGCCATGGAGTATGCAGAGGATGTAGGAAAAATTAGCCGTGCCCACTTCCAGAGAACGATAGCGTAGAAGGATTTATTCAACGGGGAGTTAATTGATGAGGATATGGCAAATATGCACACTCAAAAGCAACTATCGTGGTCGATGCACACCCACATGGATGAACCTGAATTTGATGTGTGCGAAGAGTCATGCATTTCATGATGACTGAAGAAGGCACCTCAAGCTAGACACATGATGGTAAAGCCTACTGTCATGTCAGATGAGCAGGTCAGCAATGCATTGGTGAAAGTTTCTAATGAGGTGGCTAGAAGAAACATGGACAAGGCTGCCACGATCAGAGCATTGTGTGAGGAGTTGAGGACAAAGGACGCATAAATAGCATGCTAACACAAGAGAGGGACTTCACACAGAAGAAGAATGAGGTGTTCATAAGCATCGCAAAGGAGATTGGGGAAAATGTAATCAAAGTAATGTGACACTTGGAGGCCAAGGTACCACAAACATTTCCTTCAGCGATACATTATGTGGGAAATTTTTTGGACTTGGTACTTAAAGATGAAACTCTACGTATGCAAGCACCAAAATGCTCTGAACAATATGTCGATTGAGAGCAAGCATATGTGATGAGAAAAATTACATCTTATGAAGGGTTGTTGCAAGCATTACAAAAAATATTGAAGAAAGTAGACTGGGATTTAAATGTATGCACAGCTCCAGAGGTGCTTATCAACATCAATACCCTCAAAGACAATAACGAGGTCCAAAAAGTGATGAAAGATGAGACATTGGGCCATGCAGAAATATTGTCAATCGTTAAACAGAAGTGTGAGGCCCTGACAGCAGCACAAGAGCCACACAAGACTCAGCTGGAAGAGCTTGGAAAGCTAATTGCATAAAAGATGGACCTTTTAGAAGGTAAAATGACATCAATGTCCAGTGTTATGTTGGTTCTGCAAAATGAGAAAGGTGAAATTGTGAGGGATGAGTTGTAATCCATTGTTGTGGATATCCCAGAAAAATCAAAGCAAGCACACACTGACTAGCAAGTATTAGAGGCCGAAATAAATGAGGAGTATCCATAGTTGATATTGTAAAGTTATACAGAGGAGGTTACCTCATAACCTCGTAAAAATTATTTATTTGTCTACATTCTTTCATCCTTATTCTTTCCATTCTTCTATTCTTTCCTTCAATTTTTGGAGATTCTCATTGTCGGGATGACAATGAGTTTAGTGTGGGGTAATGTTGATCAAATAATACTTTTCAAAAACCACACAAGGAGTCCACGTGGGATAGAAGGCTTGGAACCAAGGGCACAGAAGGACAGGAAGTACTTAGGTTATTTTGAGCATGAAGACCTATTTTTAGAAGATGGTGTGCGGAACACATCAAGGATGCAGAGACGTGCATGCCATGCATTTTCTATCTTTGGAGAAGTGATTTGAAGTGTTTATGCATGGAGACAAGTTGAGAATAGAATTGACACTTCAGTTAACTACAAGAGGACTATTGATAGCACACTTGCATGTGTGGCTATGATTGTAAAAATGGCATGTGGCTATTAATAGCATATGGCCTATTTTTGGAATAGATAAGCTGTGATGGGAAAGTCCTCACCCTATATATATGTGATGTTAGGTACATAGTAGAGAGCTGGATGTATGAGTGTGAGAGATGTATTACTGAGAGATGTATGTATGTGTAACAGAGAATATATGCATATGACTAAATCACTGAATCAGTTACATGCATGCATTGGTATAGATTGACAATACTATAAGAAGCTTCTGTATTTACTAATAGATGGAAGATATTGGCTGAATTTAAGTGTCATTCTGTGTGTAGTTGAATAGTGCATGTTATTAATTCAATCATGATTATTTTTTAAGCTTGTTCTTTCATAGATCTGAGGGTAGCATGCATTGTAGAATGATGGATTAGTTATGAATCTATATGTTTCTCCCTTCATCATGTTAACATCCTATTACAACAACCCTAAAGAGGGACATGGTACCTCTGGTCGCTTTAGGTGAGTTCTCAGTCTACGCTGAGTGATGTGCCACTACAACTAGGGTGTTATCTGGTAAATTCTAGGTTGTATCATTGAATATTCTAGAATATAACTGTTTAGAACATGACAAAACCACTTATCCACCATACGAGTCCAGATCAGATCAGCATCATAGAGGGACTGAAATTATTCCTATGTCCAGACAAGTGTGTGATACCTCCAATTCCACTGAGATGCATAAGAAGTAAGCCACTCGTATAGTTCTACTAGAAGGATAGTGAAAAATCTCTCATATAAGTTATCATACAGATTCTGTTCTAACCAAGTGCGTGCATAAAAATAAGATCCACTGCTAAATCGTCATGAATATTCTTCCTCCAGATTGTGTATCCATTCCTCAATACTTGCTAGAGTTAACCGGTACGTCTTCATCGCAAACCATCATGAAAACAACTGAAAAAGAGGTCCCATAAATGGAACCAATGATGCAACCTAGAATTTACCAGATAACACCCTAGTCTCACTGGCACATCACTCATCCTAGAATGAGCACTCACCCGAAGCGTGCAAAGGTATCAGGTCCCTCTTTAGGGTTGTTGTAATAGGATGTTAACATGATGAAGGGAGAAACATATAGATTCATAACTAATCCATCATTCTACAATGCATGCTACCCTCAGATCTATGAAAGAACAAGCTTAGACGGTAATCATGATTGAATTAATAACATGCACTATTCAACTACACATAGAATGACACTAAGATTCAGCCAATATCTTCCATCTATTAGTAAATATAGAAGCTCCTTACAGTATTTTCAATCTATGCCAATGCACATATGGAACTGATTCAGTGATTCAATCATATGCGTATATTCTCTGTTACACATACATACATCTCTGAGTAATACATCTCTCACACTCATACATCTAGCTCTCTACTATGTACCTAACATCACATATATATAGGGTGGGGACTTTCCCTTCACCACTTATCTATTCCAGAAATGGGCCGTATGCTATTAATAGCCACACATGCAAGTGTGCTATCTATATTCCTCTTATAGTTAACTGAAGTGTCAATTTTATTCTCATCTTGTCTCCATGCATAAACGCTTCGAACCACTTCTCCAAAGATAGACAATGCATGGCGTGCACGTCTTTGCATCGTTGATGTGTTTCACATGTCATCTTCTAAAAATAGGTCTTCATGCTCAAAATAAGCTAAGTCCTTAAATCTGAACTTTCCTTCCACGAGTGGGTCCTTCCTGTCCTTCTGCACCCTTGGTTTTGGGCCTTCTATCCCATGTGGACTCCTTGTGTGGTTTTTGATAATTTTTCTTTGATCAACAACCCTATAAAACACCATTCACCCATCCTTGTCCAACGATACAATTTTTAGATTTTCTGAGCTCTTGCAATCTTACCTTCATCTTATGACCTCTTTTTGTTGTTTTCAAGCCATTTAGAAGCCATCTCGGAGATCTTGTTTTCATTTGGAGAACTTTGGAGTCCTCTTGTCATTGCATTCTTTGATACGTCATCATCATCTTATTGCAACCATCAATTATATTTGCAGGTTCTGTAGTCCTCCTAGTTCTTCATTCTTGCATCCATCCTCCTTCATCTTCATTTGTAATATGTCATTTTGTCTATTTCATTCATCTAAGTCTAATTTTGGCCCTGGTCGCCATCGACCCATCCCTCTATTTCTGTTTTCATGTCATCTACCTCATCATCTTTTTATCCTAGTCATTCAACTTTCATATTCAGTCATCATGCCTCATCTTCTTTCTCAGATCCACCATGTCAACCCCTGATCATCGTCGATCCAACCTATTCACCATCAAATTATTCTGTTTTCATATCATTTACAGTATTTTTTCCTAATTTTATTGCATCCTTTATGTTTCCTCCTTTTTCAGTCATTCTTGCAGGTTTTTGCCTTCAATCTAGATCCATCTCTAGGTTCATATCCAGTTATAAAAGATCTTGCAGGCCTTTTTTGGTGCAATTACTTCTCATTCGGCCCCGATTCTTGTCGACCGGCCTTTTATAGTCTAGGGCCGTTGTCAACCTTTGTCAGGTTTGGTTTATTTTATCATATTTAGCTCAAATTTTTTTTCATCATCTAGATTCAACTTTCAGTTTCAGTTTTGCTTCAGATTCTGCATAGACACTACATCCAATTTATCAAAATCCATTTTTTTTATCTTATCTTGTTTACAAGAGGGTTGACATCCATCCTAGGAAGTTCACAGTTCTTAGGACCATATTTTTCGAAAAACCCTTCATATATCTACTAATCCATTTTTCTTCTTATACTTCTTTTTTTTGCATGTCACTTAGCTCGCACATAGGAGGAGTTCATCATATTGCACATGTATCCATTCACATCATCCCAAGGTACCATAAACCCTTCATATTTTAGATTTCTTATTTCCTTTATTATTATTTCACTAATCTAAACATGAACAAAGAAACTTGGTCAACACCTTGCTAGGAGAATGGTTGTGTGATAAATTACCTCGTGTAGGGGTCGAACATGAGTGCTAGATCCTTCATGTGAATCTACCACCACAAGACCATGATTTTGATAAATATCTAACACTGGATGTAGTGATTAATGGATGGTTGGTTAGTAATATTCTTATTAACACATGTGTAAAATTCAATGTTCTAACATTGGATACATAGAACAAAATGGGAAGGCCACAGTTGTAACCATATTCTAATGTCTTGTACATGAAAAATAAGACATGGGCCATGTCGATTGGTGTATTAAAAGATGCCTCTATCAATATTCAGGGTAATATATTTACAAGTTATTTTGAGGTACTAGAACTTGCAAAGGCAGATAACTTCCCAACACTTTTAGGTCATCCATGGTGTTATGCAAAAAATGTTGATTTGTGCTTCAACAAAAGATATATCAGTTTTGAAAACAATTATGAGCTAGTGGTAATACCATTGGATGAGACAAAGTTTTCTCTATATATTGAGCTTGTTAGTGAGAAAGAGCTTATTGGGCCCCTAGAATATTGAACAAGTATGAAGGCACGTAGGCACACAGGATCCCAGTTATAGAATGACACACAAGGAAAAAGCACGTAAGAGAGAGTAAAGCACATTAGTTCACGCGACGCGTGAAAGAAGGTTCGAGACTTAGCCAATTTGAGTGCCCAGGGTAGAACATGTGAAAAACATGATCGGTTGCACGTGGATAAGATGCCATCCTGATGATAGGCTGGCCCAAGAAAGAGCATGCCCCAGTTGGAATCTTCTAGAATATCATCATGAGATGAAGTAGAAAGCTCAGGCCTGGAGGAGCATGCTCACATAAAGGACAATAATCAACACTTGGCATCTGATCTGAGGGCGCTGGAAGGTGAGTTGGTAGCCTGGGAAAGTTATAAATACAAGTTCCTACCGTGGAAAAAAGGGAGACACGTAGAGAGTTATATAGAGGATATTCATCGGGAGAACCCATGAGAGAAGGAGCTTGTTATGCAACGCAATCTTGAGAGATAGCATGGGTGAATCTTTTTAGAATTACTGCTAGTGGATATTTTCATTAAGGAGAGAATGTACTAGGCATAGAGTTGTAATTTGTTTTTCTTTTGGCTTAGCTATACAAGTCCAGTGATACGCATGACTGTGGTCTGCAATCTGTGACACTCTATAATAAATCAATGAATATAATGAGGTTACCTGTTATAAATAGACATGGACATCATTGGATTTAGTGCATGGTTCTCTCATATGAGATCTCTTTCCTTTCATGTTATGTATGAATGCTTGTATAATTCTTTCTATTATAATATATGTTATAGACTCTGTTAAAGCACTCGGTCTGAAGTGACTACAAGGATCTAGAGGCTGTTCTGAGCCCTATGGTTCTTGTTTGTCTTAACTTCTCTCCTAAAAACTCTTACACTAATCATAGATGATGCTTCCCACTAAACTCACATAAAAGAGAGACTCGGTACCCACACGTGCCTCAGGTGAGCACTCAGCTTCTACTGGGTGATAGGCCAGCGCGCATGGTATTTCTTCCTTTTGTGATAAGAGTAAAAATGACTACATCTTAGTTCTGTTGCCAGGACCTCTTTTCACCATTGTAGTGGGATATAAAATACATCATGATTTTTTTAATGAGTAATGACTGAGTGGTTGACATTGGAAAATGTTGAATCGTGGTTCAAGAGCACGAAGGATGAATTTTCTCGGAGATACAGCCCTGTACCTGAATTTAATGCATGTAGATGGGTAGAAGAGAACCTCTACCATGATCTATAATAGACATTCTTATGTTGCTTCCCAGTAGAGTTATATGAATGGATTTTAGCCTATACGTCTAGATCAAGTTGGTGTTATGAATCACATGTATGGGCTGAAGAAGACTACCAAAGGTTGCAAGATGCAGATTTGACGTGGACCCGTGTTGTCGATCATTGGTGGAGAGGAGTACTAGCTAGCTACACTCTGGAGTACGCCATCTCTATGTATTCTTGTCCAGAGGTTGCTGAGTTTGAATTTCTGTGAGAACCTAGAGGAACGTTTCTACATGTTATTCCTCTAGCTATGAAGATATTGATGGTTACCATGAGTTTAGAGGTGCTCCCAATGGCCAGCTAAACCATTCTGAGTGCTGGGTAAGGGAACTTGGGTGGAGGAAGATGGAAGATATCACGATCGAGAAGGAGAGGGAAGAAAGACGGCTCAAGTATAGTGAAGCACATGAAAGGGAGATTGTTAGATGACATGAGGCTGCTAGTGTGATGGATCTATGGAGATAGATGTTGTGGGAAGGAGTTGAGGTTCACGCAGAGGATGTGAAACCTAAGCAGTCTATGCTACCCCCATTTTTGAAAGCACGTGAGGGAGACCCCTTCAGTTTCTGGTGAGATTTCATCACACGGAGAGAGGAGAGTCATTAGCGCATATCTAAACCCACCTAGTGACCAAGCCCTGGCACTTGGTTTTCCCGATCCAGGAAGAAGTGTTATTGACCCAGTTGATATAAGTGGAAGAGACAGATCCATGCGTAGGATGCAAAAATTTTCAATTCTTCTATGGCTGCACATATTCTAGTATTTAAAGGAGTTTTTAGACAACGGGCAAGTGTACAAGCTTTTAGGCTTGCATCAAGGAGTGGCACAGGATAAAGTAGTGGTAGTGGGGCACTATCACAGACCGTCAACACACAATTCAGTGGGACTATGGGAGCACTTGGCATAGCTCCTACAGGCCCTATTGGACCCAGTGGTTTTGGTGGCTCTGGAGGTATAGGACCCAGTGGACCTAGTGGATCAGGTGGTGGAGGAAACACCGAAGGGAACCAAGGCTCTAGTTCAGGACAAGGACCCCAGCCACCACCTCAAGTATTCTTTGAAATGTCTCTACATTTGCTAGATTACATGGGCATTGAGGATGTTGTGGAACATGTTCACAAGTGTGAACTGCTATGGTGCGCGAAGGGTATCACAACACCACAACGAAAGGTTATTCGATTTGTGACCACACTGTAAGGGCGCATGCATAGATGGTATAGAAAGTATGACCCTCATCAAACGATGGTGGACTACACTGCTTTAAAGAATGCATTCCTGACAGAGTTCCACATTCCTGAGTTTGAGCAGAAGAGAATCAACACTTTGAAGAAGATTCAGCAAGGAATGGCAGAGAGTGTGTGGGAGTATGATGTGCATTTTAAAAATCTCTTGTCTAAATTGTCATATGATATTCACCCTTCACAACATGCATAGTGGTTTTTTGGAGGATTGATCACCCCTTTTAGAAGGGCCTTTTCTCATAAAATTTTTACAGATCTACGTGAAGCATTGGAAGTTGCCTTGTACGCCGAGGCTATTGGTAGTATTGATACTGGTGTTAGCCCGTTCGTAGAGGCTTAAATTACTGTTATGGCCAAACAGTTGGAAAAATTGTCTGTGAACTTAGTCCATGAGACTTGTAGTGGTTTATGGTGCACAAATTGTGAGATAGAGGGGCACGTTAAGGATAATTGTCCCCGGAGGACAATACGCACTATGATGGTAGATTGTGAGATCTGTCATGGGGACCATGATGCAAGTAGATATCCCTTTCTGCAGCACGTGATCAGGAAGAATGTATCTTGTTATTGTAAAATTTACACCTCCACAACCCATAATACTAAGGACTATAGGCTCATTGATCAGATCTAGAGGCCATTGATCATGGGGTATGCCAAACCAGCATTGCCAGTGGTTCTAAAAATGATGATTTTCGTTATGAGGGGCGTGCAGATGGAGGCGCGTGGGGGAGAAATTTTCAAGGAGGATTTCATGGTTGAGGTAACCATGGAGGAGGAAGGAGTGAGTTCCCACGTGGAACATGTTTTAACTGTGGATCTACAAAACATTATAAGCGTGAGTGCTCAGACCTATTACATTGCTCATGGTGTGGAAAGAAGCATAAGTATGAGGAGTTCCCATAATTATTTGAGCATATGAATCAATAGCACTAGAAAGACAAGGGTGATGTGATGGTCAACATCAAGAAGGTAGACATACAGTGGATGCATCGGGTAACATGGGATGAAGGTTTGGAGCCTGTCTTGGTAACAACAAGGGTAGAAGCCATGTGTGCAAGAGAGGTACCAAGACAAAAAACCCTGGTTACGAGGGAGGAGGTCGTTCATGGAAAATATCTAGACCCTGCGCATCAGAAGGAGATATATCAGGACACCATGGATGTTATTCAAAGCTTACAAGGGGAGATCCAATGTCTAATGTTATTAGATGCTTGCTTGTGTGCCTACCATGAGCCTTTAAATACGAAGAAGGTTAACATCAGTTCAGAAGAAGAACATAAGGAAGCTATTATTAGGGATTACTAGATAGAGAAGGAAGTATCAAAGATCATTGATCTACTACGTGAATTTTAGGATTTATTCCTGTGGGGGTACCATGAGCTCAAAGGCATTCACCATTCCTTGGGGGAGATGAAAATAAAACTAAAGGATGGTACGTGCCTGGTTAGAAAAAGGCCCTACCAGATGAATCCCAATTTACACGTGAAAGTTAAGGAGGAGATAGAAAAAATGATAGCTTTTGGGATCATTGAGGCATTGGAAGCATTAGAGTTGATAATTTCGATGGTAATCAGCATCAAGAAGGATGGGTGGATTATGATTTGTGTGGAATATAGGGAATTGAATGTAGTTTGTGTCATTGATCCATTTCTGACCCCCTTCACTGAATAAATTTTGGAAGGAATCGCTGGGCGCGAAATCTACTCCTTTACAGATGGATTTTCAGGGTACCACTAAGTTCAGATTGCAAAGGAAGACAAAAAGAAGACAACTTTTGCCACCGAGTGGGGAAGTTTTGCATATACTGTCATGCCCTTTGGGTTGAAGAATGTGCCTGTTATCTTTTCGCGCATAGTGGTGCAAGCATTCTAGGACTTCAGCCATAAACTTCTTCAAGTCTATTTGGATGATTGGACATTATATGGTTTGGTTAAGGACCATTGTGAAAACTTGAGATTAATATTTGAGAGGTGTATGCAATTGAGGATATCCCTCAACATTAAGAAGTGTGTGTTTGCTACACCCTTTCAGACCTTATTAAGGCATATAATATGTAAGGAGGGCTTGTTGGTAGATCCTACTATGGTTTCAGTTATTGTGGGGTTAAGGGAGCCTACTAGCCAAAGCGCAGTGCGCTGATTCCTTGGGCATACGTGGTATTACAAAAAATTCATTAAGGAATATGCCAAGATCATTATGCCTTTAGAGGGGTTGCTTAGACACAAAAGTGCCTTCCATTGGGGAGAGGTGCAATAGAGGGTGTTTGATACATTAAAAGATAGGCTTATTATCGTGCCTATTTTACGTTTTCCCTCTTGGGACAAGCCCTTCCGTGTCCATGTAGATGCCTCAGGGACTGCCATTGGAGCACTACTTGCACAACCAGGTGAAGGGATTGTTGATCATCCTCTCAGTTTTACAAGTAGGAAGCTGACACCAGCAGAGTAGAATTATACCACAACCGAGTGCGAGGCATTGTCGATGATCTATGTGCTCTTCAAGTTTAGACAGTATTTGCTGGCAACACCCTTTGTATTCTATACCAACCACATGGCATTAAAGTATTTAGTAAACAAGCCCATTATTCAAGGGTGCATATGTCGATGTGTGTTGTTGTTTCAAGAGTTTGAATTCACCATTGTAGTGAAGCCCAGAAAAAGCAATTGTGGGCTTAATCATCTGTCAAGGATTGATTTAGGAGAGGACGCACAAAATATTGAGGGAGCAATGCCAGATGCCCAACTATTTAGACTATAGTGTCTGCCCTCATATTTGGAAGAGATTACAGTATTCTTAAAAGAAGGTATGGTGCCAGATGGAATGAAAGCATTGGAGAAGAAGAAGTTGGCCATACGCGTCACACCCTACATGCTGATTAGTGGAGACTTATACAAGTTGGGATGAGATGAAGTTTTTCACATGTGTGTATTAGAGCATGAGCTCCTGGCCATCATGGAGGAAGCACACGGAGGAACTGCAGGTGCGCATTACGCAGGTGATACCACCGCGTGCAAGATATTAATGGCAGCATTATGGTGGGAAACCTTGTATAGGGATTGTAGAGATTATTGTAAAGTATGTGAGCATTGTCAGCGCATTGGCAAACTAGGAAGGAGAGATGAAATGCCTTTGCACCCTATCCCTAGAGCAGAGCCTTTTGAAAAATGGGTGATAGATTTTGTAGTACCTATTGCACCAGCAGCGCGTAGGATTGGGTCACATTATGTCATCACTTACACGGATTATCTCACAAGGTGGGCATAGGCATCCCCAACTAAAGATTGTATGGAAACAACAGTGGCAAGGTTCTTATGGGAGAACATTATCACGAGGTATGGATGCCCGTTGAGTTTGACCAGTGATAGGGGTACACATTTTCTGAATGAGACCATGAGGATCCTGTTATCAGAGTTCATGGTGGCTCATCACAAGACTATGCCTTATCACCCACAAGAAAATGGCACTACGGGAGCATTCAATAAAATAATGAGTCATACCTTGACCAAGATTTTTGACAAGACTTGATTGGGATGACAAAGTATCAGTAGTATTATGGGCTTACAGGACTACGTATAAAAGATTAAACAAAGCCACACCTTTTCAATTGGTCTTTTGCGTGGAAGATATTTTTCCGATTGAATTTATGTTACCTTGTCTGTGAATAGCGTGTGTAGGAGGATTAGCCAATGAACAAGCATTGGAAGAAACGATTGATGAGCTAATGAAACTAGATGAGAGAAGATCACTTGTCCGATGGAGCCAGATAGTGGAAAAGGCAAAGTAAAAGGCTTGGCATGATTGCCACATTAGAAATAAGAATTTTGAGGTTGGGTAGATGGTGTTACCATATGATTCCAATTTTCTGTGCCATCCTGGAAAGTTGAAAGTCCATTGGTTGGGTCCTTACACAATCTTGTAAATCCTTAATTTGGGCGCGTGCCAGTTATAAGTGCTGGATGGGACAAAGTTTCCTGGACACTTCAATTGGAGTAAGTTGAAGCCCTACTATAAATAAGTCTTCTTGGTGTTTGTAAATAAGGCAGTTTTGTCACTTAGTTTAGAAGTTTCCTTTATGCATTTTCCCTTTTTTGTGTTTCCCTTTCGCGTTGTTGTTTTGTTTTGCACCTTGGGTACTAGTAACCTTATTACTTATTTTAGAGAATCTGTGAGTGCACAGAGGACCACACATCACTTTAAGTGTGGGTGGAGGAAAGTGAAGAAGCACATGATTTAAGTACCAAGGAATTTGTGTTGAAAATCCTTCTTGAGTATCTAGGTTGAAAGAGGTATATGAAGAGAAAAGATAAAATGGTTGGTGCCAGGGCAAAGCTACTTGTAGATCCCACGTACCAAGAAGGAGAAAGCACATTTGAAAACAACACGATGTAGGCAAGAGCAATGATTAGGATAGAAGAAGTTCCTTTGGTGTGGGTTACGTGTGCGCAAGAGTCTCCTGTCAGGTTGGATTGGTTACACGCCAAAAGGTTGGAAGAGTTTTCGCGCACGGTTGGGCACGCAAGTGAAGGCACTGAAGATGGGCTTTTCTTGAAAAAGATACATTAAATGAGTAAGGTATGGTGGTAGGTGAAGTAGAATTTAATGATAAAAAAGGAAAAAACTATAAATAAGGGGTCAGGGCACTCTCATTTATTACTTTGCAAAAACAAAGAGTTAGAGATATAAGCGAGTTCTATAAGCTAGGGTTTTCAGATTCAATCGAGTGGAAGAAGATCTGTGAGATTGAAGCATCTAGTATGAGATTGTGAACCAGAAGGAAGGGATTACACGATCATGGAAGGAATTTAAGAGGCGTTGTCTTGTGAAGATTTTATCCAAGTTAGGGTTTGATAAACTAGGGCATGAGTTTAGAAGAGTTATATCACAGATTTGAGATCAGAGAATTGGAGGAAGTAAAACAGAATAACAAGGAGAGAATTGGAGTGATAAAAATACCTCGACCATGGCACCAAAAAAAATAAAGGGCAAGGCCAAGGCCAAGTAGCAAGAGCTCGAGACAAGTACAAATGAAAAGTGGTATGCAGAGATGTAGTACCTTGATGGGGTAATGATGGGTAAGGAATGGGAGTCTCACCTGAGGAACATGCCTGTGAGAAATTACAACCATCGAATGAGCACGATCAAGAAGGAGATGGCACTAGAGTTAGTGCGCCCTACAAATAAATAGACACCAGAATGGTTGCCCATTTACAATGATGATTTAAAGGTCAAGATGGAGAAGGCGGGATTGCAACAACTCTATGAGTTGCCCTATTTTGGAAATCTAGAGTGCCTATATCAATGGATGATGTCGCAAGTACATGAGGATTACTTCCATTTTGCAGGGCACAAGATGCACATTACTCCTCAACTCATTTCACAATTCACGGGCCTCAAATGCCAAACAGTCAGCATAGATGATGACCTAAGAGACAAGGAGGCAATACAAGAAACCATTACTGAATACACCTGTAAGAAAGGGTCGAGATACTACGACATATTTGACATTAAGGACCCAGTGATGAGGATGGCCACACATCTAGTGATAAAGCTAAATGGACAGGAGAGATGGACTCAGGTCAATAAGCCTTGGTTACATGTCTGCAGGAAAATTACAGAAGAAACCATCTATAACCTGCCTACATACATTGCGGAGGAAATTGTCAGTTGCGCAAAGGAGGGGGACAGAATCCTCTTCGACAACATCTTGTTAACTATAGTGTTTTCATAGATTTGAGTACTAGATGCGTTAGACAAGTTTGTATGGGAATACCTTGCCAAGGAACCTTCGCCTGTGAAGAGGTTTGAGAAGTATGCGTGCGACACAATGTTAGCACCCCACAAGGTGCGCCTAGAGAAGTGGTACATGTGCCTGAGGAATGCATTCGGGGTGGAATGGAGTATTCCTGAGTAACTTTTGGCAATCACTAAAGGAGAAGTTGAATTTGCAGCGTACCAACACTTCTACCTGGGCAGGTTTAGACTAGTAGATGAGTCTTGAAGCCCATGGTGCAAGCTTCCCTTCGCGTTCACAACTCAATACTTCCAAGCGGGAGTAAATAAATTTTTGGAGTCCAAAAAGCTGACGCTGGAGCTGGATAGTCTAGACTGGGAGCACAGAGAAATGTGTAAGAATTTGAACTACCCTGGAGGCAAGTGCACATACATAGAGAGATATGTGTTGCACGAGATTCAAATGACAAGGTCGATAACGTTACCCATCGTTGGAGGATCAGTGATGTGCGTGTACTTGTGCATAAGGCTAAAGTTTGATAAGGACATGTACCTGGAGAAGGATGTCTCCATACCTAAATATCCCATGGGTAGGAAGAGGCCTGTGCCCAAGAAGAGGGGAAGAGAAGGAGAAGCACCAAGTTTGCAGACTGCTCAAACAGTGAGCATGCCGTCAACAAGCACCAAGCCCAGTACTTATGCACACAGAAAGAAGTCCCTAGAAAAAGAGAAGACACCAGAGGAAGAGGCACCAGAGCAACCCCTCACCAAGGAGAAGTCCCCAAAGGAAGAAGAAGAATCTGAATCCCCTGTCAAAAAGCCACCTCTCAAGAAAAAGTTGACTCGGAGGAGACCAAAAACTTGGAGAAACACCTAGGCAAAAGAGAGGATGAGAGTGTAGAAGGTGATAGCGGGGAGGACGAACCTGAAAGGGACTAGGAGCCACATGTCCTAGAAGTGTATGACTCTGGAGAAGAGAGTGGAGAGGAGAAATAGGAATTCATTTTCACATGGTGAAAGATTACATAGGGTGAGGAAGGCACCCAAGACATGGGAAAGACTGAGGATAGTACAGAAAAGTAGGAACCCATAAGCTTCAAAAAGGAGCAGATCACTGAGGTGGTAGAGAGAGAGGAAAAGAAAATGCTCGAGGCCTTGGTTGATCAAGAATTAGAGCACATCATTGATATAGTACTGGAAGAAGATAAAGAGGAAGACAGTGAGAGGAAGCAGGCCAGTATGGGAGGAGTTCCTAGCCTAACTATAAGTTTTCCAAAAGGAGCGTGCTCGGGGAGAAGGGCTCTTAATGCAGAGAAAAGGCCAATAATGAGCTACATTGATGACTCAAGGAAGGTGTTGCACACATGGTTCCAGAGCACTATACCCACTGAAAGGCTTATACCCATGGGGTCGTTTGAAAAGGAGGGCGTGTACCCCAGGACCAAGAAGATGCTTTCTTGGGCATTTGAGTCCCACGTTGACAAGCCAAACTTTGAAGTCTATCAGAAATCACTCATCACGTTGCCAAAATATAAGGGAGACAACCCCTTAGTGAATGCTCAGGAGATTTTAGAAAAGCAAGTATGCAACGCTCTTAATAAGGTCGCGGTTGACACAGAGGTAAGGCTGTTTGTGCAAAATGATAGCATAAGGGCTCTAGAGGGGAAGTTAGCCAAGAAAGAAGAGGAGATGGCTGAGATGGCCTGGAACTTGAAGCAAGAGGAGTTGATTAGCGCGTAGCTGAGGTGCGAGCTCAAAGATGAGAAGACAAAGGTGCAAGAAGTCTACAAGAAGGTGGAGTCAATCAAGAGCACCATCATATTGAAGCACCCAAACCTAGCACCAATCCCTTAGAGGTACACATCAACATTATAATGCTTAGAAGACTTAACGTGCATCCTCACTATGGAGAGAAGACCATTTTCCCTGGAATCTGTAGAGGAAGTAGCAGTGTGCTTCAAGGAAGAACACAAGCTAAAGGTGGTAGCGCTCATTGCTGAGTATAGCAAGGTGCTTGCAGATGTAAAGATTGCTTCCCAATCTACTAAGGTTGCATATAACAAATTCACGGATAGGGATGAGGTAGCAAACACCTTGGTCGCTACCCATGAAGTAGAGCTAAAATAATTCTAGGAGAAGAATAAAGGAAATAGGGTGGAGAGGGATAAAGTCCTAGTAGAAGTAGAAAGAAGATCCGAGGAGATTGAGGCACTAAGGGGCTCAATCAAAACATGACTGAAGGAGTTATACCTTCATATCACCAGAAGGATGGACACACTTGAAAACCTAGGCAAGGAGATGGAAAATATTGTTGACACTTTAGATGCCTAGGGGATTTTCCTAACTTTTGATGAGGTAAACATCTTGGTCGGTGACCTCTGTCAGAAGGCGCATAATGAGGTCAATGAATGGAGCAAATTGGAGGCTGAACTGCAGAGGGATTTCCCTAGCCTACTAGGCTAATGCCCCCCCCCCCATTCTTTCTTCTCTCCCCATTATTTCATTCCCTTATTCTTTTACAAAATGTAAGGCCAATGCTAAAATTCTTTAAAGCAACGTGCATCTTGGTTAAGTAGATTGTTTCCAAGGACGAAGAACAAGTGTAGTGTGGGGTGATGTTGGGCCCCTGGAATATTGACCAAGTATGAAGGCATGTAGGTGTGTGGGATCCTAGTTATAGAATGGCATGCAAGGAAAATGTACGCAAGAGAGAGTGAAGCACATTAGTTCACACGACACGTAAAAGAAGGTTCGGGACTTAACCAATTTGAGCGCCCATGGCAGAACACGTGATAAGTGTGATCGATTACACACGGATAAGATGTCATCCTGGCCCACGAAATAGCATGCCCCAGTTGGAATCTTCTAGAAGATCATCATGAGATAAAGTGGAAAGCTCAAGCCTAGAGGAGCATGCTCACATGAAGGACCACAATCAGCACTTGGCATCCAATCTGAGGGTGCTGGAAGGTGAGTTGGCAGCCTAGGAAAGTTATAAATACAAGTGCCTACCGTGGAAAAAAGGGAGACACACAAAGAGTTATATATAGGATATTCATTGGGAGAACCCATGAGAGAAGGAGCTTGTTATGCAACGCAAGCTTGAGAGATAGCATGGGCGAAGCTCTGCAAAATTACTGCGAGCAGATAGTTACATTAAGGAGAGAATGTACTACGCATAGAGTTGTAATTTATTTTTCTTTTGGCTTAGTTATAAAATTCCAGTGATATGCATGACTGCAGTCTGTACTCTGTGACACTGTAAGAAATCAATAAATATAATGAGGTTACCTGTTATAAATAGACATGGATATCAATGGATTTAGTTCATACTTCTCTCATATGAGCTCTCTTTCCTTTCATGCTATGTATGAATGCTTGTATAATTCTTTCTGTTATAATATATGTTATGGACTCTGTTAAAGCACTCAGTCTGAAGAGACTATAATGATCTAGAGGCCGTTCTGAGCCCTATGGTTCTTGTTTATCTTAACTTCTCTCCTAAAAACTCTTACACTAATCATAGATGATGCTTCCTACTAAACTCACATAAAAGAGAGACTCGGTACCCACATGTGCCTCGGGTGAGTGCTCAGCTTCTGCAGGGTGATAGGCCGGTGTACAAGGTATTTCTTCCTTTTGTGATAGGAGTAAAAATTACTACAGAGCTCAATCAAATATATGCACATATAGCGCATGATCTAGAGAACGTAGATTCATCAAAGGAAGGTTTCATTCATTGGGAATATGTGTAATCTATCATTGATACTACCAGCATTACTTGTGACAATTGGGCCCATGACACCTATGCGATGGTAGGACATGAGGTCAAGGGAAGAGTTACTAGGATGATTAGGCCATGCATGATTAGGTGTTTAGGCAAGACTCAATTACTAACGTACACTTGACAAGAGAAACCTAACTCCTTTTTACATGCGATAGAAGAACAGTGGCAAAACAAAGGGTATAAACAAAATATGATGGTCTATACATTACATGGGAAATTTTACCGTTGATGGATGACTCACAGAGAAAATCTATTGGGTTGACATGAGGTAATGGTACACCTTTTAATAAGGTTCACTTAAATTAATGTTCCTTATCTTGTACATGCATATGATGGAAAGAATATTTCTTTGGTGCACATCCACAATTATGAGAGACATTTGGCCAAGGACATGAGGCTATACCACCATCCCTTTGGGTACACAAGTTCTACTCTACTTTGTGCGGATGAGCATGGGCATGGTATGTGCATGCCGAGTTAAAGAAAGAAACTACAAGTTGGTGCGAGATGATAGAAGGTATTGTTCACAATTTTGACTATTTTTCCATTAAACCACTAGTACATGAAGCTTTGTAGATCATGAAGTGCATCACGATGGGAGATAGCACAAAGGCAAAGGAACTTATGGTTTATTTCGTAGGATACCCCGATACAAATGCGTGTAAGGATGTGTTAAAAACAAAGGAAAATTTTCTAGGGAATGAATAGAAAAATAAGGAAAAGGGGAAGATGTTCTACCTTGTTGATGATGAGGAAGTGGAATATTTGGAAATCAAGCACACAAAGGGTGTGTGCAAAGATATGGAGTCTACAGATGAGAAGGATCATGTATACTATGTGCCTATAAAAACTAAGAAGGTGAATATTGGCATTGAGGATTCGCCTAAAGAGGCTATTACTAGAGATTATTTGTGAGATCCAAAGGTTTTGAAGATCATTGAACTATTGCATGAATTCTAGTCATTATTCCCAAGGCAATATCATGAGTTAAAGGGTTTACATCCATCATTAGGGGAGGTGAAGATTAAGCTGAAAGAAGGCACGCGTCTGGTTTGGAAGAGGCATTATAGGATGAACCTGAACTTGCGTGAGAAGGAAAAAGAGGAGAGTTACAAGATGCTTGAGTTAGGGATCATAGAGCCTATTGAGGAATTTGAGTGGGTCAACCCCATGGTGGTTAGTATCAAGAAGGATGGATCAAGATTTTTTTACTACAGGGTACTCAATGCTTCATGTGTCATAGATTCTTTTCCTAATCCATTCACTGAAGAAATTTTGAAAGGTGTAGCAAGGCACGAAATCTATTCCTTTATATACATATTCTTAGGGTACCATCATGTACACATTGCACATGAGGATCAAGAGAATACCACCTTCTTAACTAAATGGGAATTTTTTGCATATAATTTGATGCCTTTTGGATTAAAGAATATGTCAACGATGTTCTCGCGCATCATTGTTTAGGAATTCCAAAACGTCGCTCATAAGTTTTTAGAGTTTTTATTTGGATGATTGGACCATCTATGTGCTAGTAAAGGATCATTTTGATAATATGAGATTTTTTTTAAAGATATACAGGTATCTTAACATCTCTTTAAACATTAATAAGTGCATATTTGCCACCCCTTTTGGTACTTTACTTGGGCACATCATTTTTAAGGAAGGACTATTGTAGACCATGATAAGACCATAGTCATTTTAGGACTGGAAGAACCCACCAAATAAAGAAAAGTGTGTGGTTTATTAAGGAACACTGGTTACTATCAAAATTTCATTAAGGGTTATGTAAATATTTTCATGTCCTTGGAAAATTTGATCAAGGCCAAAGGAAATTTTTATTGGGGTGACATGTAACAACATGAATTTGATATTTTAAAGGAAAATCTTACCACCGCACCTATCTTTCACTTTCCTTCATGGTCATGGAACAAACCATTTCATGTATATGTAGATGCCTTTGACATGGTTATTGGTGCAGTCTTGGTGAAACCAGGAGATGAAAATGTGGATTATGCCATATGCTTTGCAAGTAGGAACTTCACACATACATAGTAAAACTATATAATGACGGAGCATGAGGAGTTATCCATAACATACGTGCTTCAAAAATTTCAACCATACTTATTGGCCAAACCATTTATCTTTTATACATATCATATGGCATTGAAATACTTGGTCGGTAAACCCATTTTGAGAGGGAACATCTACTGGTGGATACTTATTTTCTAGGAATTTAACTTCACGATCAGAGTAAATCCAAGTAAGAGCAACATGGGACCTGACCACTTGTCAAGGATCAACTCTGGAGAGGATACACAGAGCATTGAGGATACTATTCCTAATGCACAATTATTTAGATTGAACTATGTGCTAGCTGATTTGGAGGATATTGTAGTATTTTTGTGCATTGGGCTTGCACCAAGAGCGATGAAGACATTGGAAAATAAGTATCTTGTTATTCATGTTGTTCCATATCAACTCATTAGGGAGACTTGTAAAAAATGGGTTGAGATGAGGTTTTACACATGTATTTTTTAGAGCATGACAGAAACACAATCATGGAGGAATAATAGAAGGACACTATGCAAGAGACGCTACATCGTGTAAGATATTATGAGAAATTATATGGTGGGATAAATTATACAAGGATACTAAATCTTATGTGAAAGCATGTGATCAACATAAGAGAATTATAAATCCTAAAAAAAAGCAATGTCATTGAGACCCATAGCGAGCGCAAAGCCTTTTGAAAAATGGTCAATTGATTTTGTAGGAACTATTGCACCACCCACACGCAAGAAAGGTGCATGCTACATTATCAAATGTAATGATTATCTTATAAGGTGGGAAAATGCCATGCCTACAAAATACTACACTTCTACGACAACAAAAAGGTTCCTTTGGGAAAACATCATCAGTAGGTATGGATTTCCATTTTTCCTCACGAGTCACAAGGGGAATCATTTCTTGAATGAGACTATTAGATTTTTTTTGGAATATTTTATGGTAGCACACCATAAGACTACCCGTTATCACCCCAGGATAGTGGAATTTTTTAAGCTTTCAATAAGATCTTGGGTTGCACACTAACACAAATATGTGACATTAGAAGAAAGGATTGGTATGATAAGGTATCAGTTGTTCTTTGGGCATACAAGAAAACTTATAAATGATTGAATAAAGCCAAACCTTTTTGGTTGGTGTTTAGAGTAAAGGTTGTTTTACTTGTGGAGTTTATGTTTCCCTCCTTGTGTATTGTGCGCACAGGCGGATTAGATGATGAACATGCACTTGATGAGTTCATTGATAAATTGATGCAATTGGATGGGTGAAGCTCCATTACGCATTGGATTTAGAAGAAAAGCAAGATGATATGGAAGGCTTGACACAACAGGTACATCTATAACAAGTATTTTTCTCTTGGAAAGATGGTACTTCTATGTGACTCCAAGTTTTTGCACCATCTAGGAAATTTGAAATTCCATTGGTTAGGACCCTTTGTCGTAACAAAGATACTAGAAATAGACGTATGTTAATTATAAGTGTTGGATGAAAACATCTTAAATGGGAGTAGGTTGAATCCCTACTATAAATAAGATTCCCTTGTGTTTGTAATAAGGTAGTACTGCCACTAAGATGAGGTTTCCCTTTTATGTTTTTTTTCTTTGTTTTTTTGTAATAAGCGCATTCACGCATAGGAGATTATTACTATATGATAAGTTGATGCGTAGATGAGTGCACATACTATTAGTGTGGGGTTAAATAGGTGCTTCAAGTGTGCAAAAAAGATACTAGGGGATGTTGGTACTTATTTTGTGGAGTTGGTTAAGGATTGTGCATTGGCATGCGTGATGGTATGGTGCTTGATAGAAAAGTATTAAGGATTGTGGGAAGAAAAGTGTCAAAGGTGTTTTAGGATGATGGTGCTTGAAAGAAATTGCTCAAATATTGGAAAACCACGCAGATGGTCACACAGTGTAACATAAGGAAGGAAGTAGTAGGATAAACTACTTTATGGGTGGCACAAAGGAAGATGGGTTACGGAACAGGGAAGTACATGTAAGGATGAATGCATCTTGGAGAGTAGTGGTGCGTTATAATGTTACAACTACCGCGTGCAAAAGAAAGAAGGAAAAAAAATAGAAAAAACATTTAATGCTTCAGATCAGTGGTAGGTAAGGAACAATAAATGCGATTAAAATTTGGAAAATTATAAAGAGGGAGTGGGTGAGTTCATTCTCACCTCACCTTGTAAATATTTCAAGCGATTAAAGAGTGATTAAGTGCAAAATTGTGATTGTGTGTGATGAACTTGTGCAAAGATCAAACTAGAGGAAAACTATAGTAGCCTTGAGTGTGAAAACTCCATTGATGGAAGTAGAGGCATGGGAGAAACGTGTTTGATAAGAAGATTTCAAAGAAAAGGTTCAAATAAGGGTTTCCAGAAGTATAATTTCATAGATTTCAAATTAGGGCACGATAGTAAAGCTAGGGAATCAAATTATGGAGGACAAAATATAGGTTTAAAGAAATTAAAAAGGGGGATTCAAAGAGTTAAATGCCCGATATTAAAGAATAGGGATTGAGTAAGTTATAAGCACCTAGGAAATGTGCTCTTTGTTAATTTGAAATTTGATAAATTTGTGAAGCTAAAGTGGTTAAGAATAGAGGTAGTGACACCAAAGAAAGAAGCCACCATAACACAATCGCCCAAGGGAAAGGGTAAGGGAAAAAAATAAGAAGCCTGTAGTAGAGGACATTCCAGAAGAGTGGTTCTCAAATATACAATACCCCCTAGATGTACTAGTAGGGAAGCCATGAGAGTCACACATAACCAAATACAAAATGAGAGATTATAACAATTGCTCAGAGGCCCATGAAGGGGAAATAAACAAGGATATGATGACATAGATGTACTAGAGGATAGAAGTGGGGAAACTAGTCTACAATGTTATAGTGAAAATGAACTTGGAGATCACTAAGGTCCTCTAAGTTTATGAATTTCTCTTCTTCAGTGAGCCTGAGTGATTATACCAGTGGCTCATGTTGCGTGTGCATGAAAAAATTTTCTACTTTTTTTGGAGAATAATGCACATCACCACATAACTAATCAGAAGGGTAACATACCTACACATTTAAAGCGTTAAAATTGAGAAATACTTAGAAGATGATGATGGAGTCAAAGCCAAAGTGAATAAATTTAATTATCAATGGGGAAATCACATAACGGACATCACATCTATCAATGACCCGGGAACAAGGGTTACAACACTCTTGGTAAGCTACAATTTGGGCACATCAGAGAGGTGGTCTTAGGTAAACAAGAAATGGGTTCACATAGCACACAAAATGGCACAGAAGACCACATACACCATCGCATGATTCATAGCTAAGGGGATAGTAGAAGAGGTACATATCTAAGTAAGAAAAGGTGATAAAATAACTTGGGGTGCCATATTTCCCTTAATAGTATTTTGGGAGATATGGGTATTGGATGGGTGAGAAAATAAGAAGTGGACCTACCTAGTAGATCACAACTCCTCAGCGTATTTTTTTTTTGAGTTCACCTGTGATGGGGATATAATGAATGCATATAAATTAAGGGTAGATAAATGATAAAATAAGATTCGCGAAGCATTCAAGAATGAGTGGCATGTGCTGAGGGAACTGTCCTCAATTCTAGATGGAAAGGCAAAGTTTAAAATACATCAACACTTCTGTATGGGAAGGTTTTTATTGAGTGATGGATATATGGTCCCTTGTTGTAAATTTCCCTTCACTTTAACTACTAAGTAATTCTAGGGATCTCTGAATATAATCAAGGATTTGAAAAGACTGATGTTTTATGCAGACAAGGTAGATTTTGATTGTCACACATTGTGCACCACATATGTCTACCCCTCTAAGTCGACATATTTGGAAATGATGGAGTCAGATAATATTGATACTACTCCTATGATTCTAATAATAGTTCAGGGTGTGTTTCAAAGTCTACATATACTTGAGGTCCAAAATGAAGAATGGAAAGTATATTGATGGAAGGGACCTTCATATCCCAGAGCTTCCAAATGGAAAACAGATGGTAGGGACCTCAAATAGAATATGTGAGGAGAACCCTCCTTGATGAGAATAATAAGAAGATAAATAACAAGAGAAAGATGAGGAGGAGGAGGAGGAGGAGGAAGCAAAAGAAAAGGACATTTTGCTAGACCAGATCTGCAAAAGGAAGCTGCAAAGGAACTAGAGGACATAAGGTCAAGGTGCAGGAAACTTAGAAGCACCTAAAGGGTCACCCTTAGTCACTCCAACCAAAAAAATCCTAGAAAAAAATATAATTCCACCAAAGAAGAGAAGGCGATGGTTGGTTCACGTGGAGGAGAGTGAGGAAGAAAATTTAGTGGAAGAGGTCGTGCATAGTGGAGAGACAACCCATGATGGAGAAAAAGATAAGAATGAGACCATGCATATTGATGAGGAAGTGCATGACGTACATCATGGAGGCCCTAAGGGAGAAGAAGAGGAGAAATATTATGGGGAGCCATATGGGGAAGGCTTAGGAGCTACAAGTGGAGATGGGAGCAACACATAGCTAGATATTGAGAATGAGGTTCCCAAGGGAAGGCACAACAGTAGAAGGTGGAAAAAGGAGGAGATTTTGTGACCACCATAGATGGATTGCATTGATGATCAAACAAAGGTGCTTTGGGTAAGGTTCCAAAGCATAGTGCCAAGAAAATATCTTTATGGTTGGGAGTTGATTGATCCTAAAGGAGCAAAGATGTGCACGAAGAAGATGCTTTCTTGGAGTGGGTAAGTGCAGCAAGTTGGGGAACAAAAAAGGGGTCATAAGTGGATGTCATATTGCAAATAACAACATAATATCAACTTGTAGGGATTATTAGCAATGCATACACTCAAAATTAGAAAAACTTATATTAATATGAATCGTAGCATCCGGAATCTAGTTTCTAAACTACTAATTTTTTTAAAAAATGGACAAGTTTAGCTATATTAAACACTCAAAATTCAATGACTTGGTTTTTTTTTTTAAATGCCTATAAGATTGTAGTTCGTTTTCTCGTTTCATTTCCTTGTAAATCTGATCTAATGGGATGAAGATGAAATGCTGCAACTACCCCCAAAATATGATCTTGCCAAGTATGAAGCACACTGAAACTAGTGATTTCTTGGCATGCAAATCACATTGCAAAGTTTTGTGTAAAACAATCTGCCGAGTTGGGACATCATGGAAATCTATTAAAATATGAGTTTTCCCTCCTGAATAGATTTATCAGGACATTGTTGAAGGGTTGGAACTGTTTACACACCAGTTGAGCTATTTGCAAACTCATAGTCCTGCCATCTATTACCACACTACAAATTACCCCAAAACTAATTCCTCTTATTTTAGTTGCTCTGCATTTGAGTTTTCTTGAGGATGGAAACTGTTGCAAGTGTAACTTTGAGCTTTTTTTTGTAATATTCTCTTTCTTAAAGCATGATGAACTATGAAAAAAGAACACTAGGAGAAATAGAACATGTTCCTAAGGTACTTAGGGAAATTGAAACCTACTCTAACAACAAGACAATGTGCACAAGCACTTAGAGGAATGAAAATCCTAAACTAATATGTACAAGGGTGAGATTTTACTTTAGTAACAACGCTTGAGGTAGATCCCATTGACTAGAATCTGTAATTCTTCACCATCCAACTTGTACAGATGGAAATAATTGCTACTCTTACACTCTGTGATCATGTAGGGACCACTCCATATTGCATCAAACTTGGAATACTTTCCTTGTTTTTCCTAATCTACATCCCACTTCAGCACCAAATCTCCTTTTTGGAATGTCCTTGCTTTGGCATTCTTGTCAAATGACCTCTTGATCAATGCTTGATCTTTTTTAAAGGTTTGCATTGCATGCTCTGTTATTTCTTCCAACTCCATGATTTTTGCATATTGGATTTCCATGGGTTCAAACTCAACTAACTCTAGCTATTTTAGGAGCTCCAATGTACATAATTTAAGAGATATATGTAGTTTTCCTCCCTTTTGTAGACTAGATTACATGGAGAACTACTTTTTGACCTTTTGGGTGTGATTTTATCTACCCACAAGGCTGATTTGATATTTGTGTGCTAGGTCCTCTCATTTTCATCTAGAGTACTTCTGATAATTATCAGTAAGTTCTTGTTCGTGGACTCTACTTTACCCTTACATTGGGGGTAATAATTATATGTAGTGCTGAGATATACTCCATTTATAACAGTCCATTCAGTTCTCTTTGTGTCAAGAAAGGCTAGAGCATTAACTTATATGATAGTGGTAGGTACGCCAAACCTTGTGACTATCCCTTCATAGAATTCCAGTATGTTGGACTCATTTGCCTCCCTGAGTGCTACAGCTTCAGTCCACTTCGTGAAATAATCCATTGCTATGAGAATCCACTTGTGGCCCTATCTTGAATTCAGATTGATGACCTTGATGAAGTCCATTCCCCATTGTATGAATGGGTTGATCAAATGAAATTGGGTTGAGCAGTAATGTTACTAATTTCTCCTTACCTGTGAATAATGCACATTTTTTTCTCTTCTCGATCCATGCATAACAGTCACTAAACATTATGGGACAATAGTAACCAAATTTCATGATCTTGAGAGCTATTACTCATGGATAAAATTGACCTCCATCCTCCCCATCATGCAACTTATGTAGCAATTTATCAGTTTGATTTGTAGGGACAAATCTTAGGATAACTTCATTCACATCCTTCTTCAACAAGATACCATCAATGAGAGCATACAGAATGTATTGGAGTCTGAAATACCTTCTCTTTTTTATTTTCTCGACTCTAGAGGGCATAGACTCATTTGTAGGAAGTGTGTTATATCTTGGGTCCAACATGTAGTAGGTACATCATCAGCGAGTTGTTCTTGATTATCTTGTAGTACTAGGACCGATTCCTCTTTATTGTTTGTCTCATTATTTTGGCTAGAAGCTAGTTGCTCACACAAACCTTTCCCATGAACCAGCTTAGTGACCTTGATATATATGTCATACTCCATCACACGAGTGATCCAACCTACCCTTTTCTCATTCAAATCCTATTTTAGGGGGAAATCCTTGACCCTAGCATGAGACACTAACATTTGAATCTTATTGTTTGATACCAAGTGTCTAAACTTCTTCAAGCTTCTTATAACAACAAGGAAATGATTTTTAATGAAAGAGTACCTTGCTTCATAGTCTTCCAAGCTCTAACTAAAGAAATCAATGGGCTAATTTGATCCCTCCTTATTTAGTTGTACCAAGATGGCTGAGATTGTGTCTGAACCACCAAAAGCATAGAGGATGAAATCCTTCAAGAAATTTGGATCGATGAGAGTTGGAGCTTGAGATATTGCATGTTTGATGGCATCAAAACTCTCCCTTCCCTCTGTTATCCATTTGAATTCCATACTTTTATTTAACATCATAGTCAATGGTTTAACAAGAGTGGAAAAATCAGGCACAAACCTGCAAACAAAGTTGATCCTTCCTAAAAATCTTTAAAGAGCCTTCTTGTTACTAGGAAAAGGAAGGTCTTGAATAACTTCAACTCTTTCAGGATCAGTGGTCAACCCTTCTTTAGAAATAATGTGACCCAATAGCTTTCCCTCCTATTCTAAGAATATACATTTTTTTTGGATTTAAATATACTCTGAACCTCCTGCATCTTTGGAACACTTACCTGAGGTGATAGAGATGATCTGTGGCATTCTTGGAGAATATAGTGATGTCATCAAGATAAACAAGAACTATCTTGTTTATCAGCCCCTTGAATTCCATGTCCACATCCCTCTGGAAAGTAGCTCTAACATTTGACAGTCCAAAAGGCATCTTCATGTAGGCATATGTGTCCCATTTGGTGGTGAAGGTTGTTTTGAACTGATCATCCTCTTTCACCATTATCTACTTATAGCTTGAGTAGTCATCCAACAATGAAAAACCTCTCTGAACTAGCTACTACCTTGTAATATTTTCTCCATGGAAGGAAGTGGATAGTGGTCTTTGAGTGAAGCTCTATTCAAGATCATTGAAATCCACACATAATCTGATTTATACATTTCTCTTCTTGGCTATTGGCACCAAATTTGCTACTCGGCTTGAGTGTTTGATAGAAAATATTATGTTATCCTCTATGATTTTGTTCAGTTCCTTCCTCATAATGGGCTCAATATGAGGATTTACTAGTATTTTCTTCTGCTGATGGGCTTAGATTCTAGATCCAATTTGATGGTATGTTGTGCCTAATCTTGGGATAAATCCTCTCAAATCCTTATAATTCTAGAGTAAAGACATCTGGAAATTCTTGAAAAATTTGGATAAAATCATATTTCTCTTGTTGAGTACTCACCTTGCTAATTTGCAACATCTTACCTTCACTTACTAAAATAGACTATGAATCTCCATGCTTAACTTGAATGTTTTCCTTCTCTTTCCAGAATTGGTCATTGGGGTTAAAGATTGACTCTAAAGTTACAAGGACCTTTGGAAATTTGTTCATCTTCAGTTGAACCACTTGATCACCATATTGTTGCTCTAGTTTGTTCTCGATTTCTTAGGGAGAATTCAGATTACTTCTTGCAAGAAATTGATGATTTATTGATCATTTTCAAACACTTGCTCAACTTAGTGTTGTTTTCTGGGACAACCGGTCTTAAAACCACATTTGATGTGAGGCTGAGTTTTATATTTCTTTATACAGTCATGTAACAATGTCAAAGGCTGCCCCAATTGTTGCAAGATTTTCTGCAACATCGTTCTTCTTTCTTGGGATGGAATTGATGTTAAAATATTCAAATTATTCAATGATATCCCATACTTGGTTCTTCTAGATCTTTAGAAGATCATTCTTGGCAACATTGACTCCCTCTAATTTGGTTTACAACCAGCTCAATATCTCCAAAGACTTGCAAGTTTTTAATACATTTATTCCTTCCCCAATGCAATCCATGAATCAATGATTCATACTCAGTTGTGTTATTTGAACAAACTGAATTGAAATCAGAAAGTTGAGTAGTATTTTATAGACTTGAGGTGACACAAAGCATTTCTGCTCCTCTAAACACATTTTCATACTCCTTGAACCATGAAAGAATAGTTTCCAAACTTAATTATTATATCTTTTCATATAGTTTGGTGATGCTAGGGAGAGGTGTATTTTCTTCATGCAAGCAATAGAATTCCCAACTAAGCTTCTTCCATTTCCTTGTATGGATCACAAGTATGCATTTTGTTTTTCCATTCATCAAGAGTCAAATATGGAATGTTTCCAACTTTAGTATCTATTTCCGGAGTGCTTGGGAACAATCTTCTTGATCTAAAGTTGAGCAAATTTACATTGATTGGGATTGGTACATGAGGCTCAATATGAAATTTTGCAATGGTGTTCAGATCTGATGCATATCTTTAGCTCCATACCTTATCTTGAAGAGCATGTGTGACCAGTTCGGTAAATAGACATGTATCCTCCAATTATTAGCAGTGAAATCTCTTGACAAGACATAATGGAAAGAGTGGTGGAAATTCAATAACTGATACATCTTGCAATAACTGTGACATTGGGGCATGCATGTAGTGTAAGGCTCAATCCTTTGATTACTCCAAATATTACCATTATGTCCCATCTAATTGTACCCTACTCATTTTGAGACACTTGTTCATACTTAATACCCAACTAATCGGCTATCTGTTTGGGCATCACGAAACTACTTACTCCCGAATCAATCATGCAATTGTGTAAAATATTTTCCCCAATAATTAAATAAATATAGAATGGAGGAGGCTTCATATTTTTACCCTTTGTTTGTTGGCCCTCCTTGACCTCCTTCTTTGTGGATTTGTATTAGTGAGAACCTTCTCTTGATCTTTAGATGGCTCATTTGATACGGACCATTTTTCCATAGCCGCTTGCAACAGGTCTCTTTGGCCCAGGATTGCTGATGAATCCCATATGGAAATTTTTACATTTTTCTTCTTCATTTGATCTATGATATTGAATGGAGAAGAGATATATTTCTATTTTCCTTTACTTAGCACAACCTTATCTTGCACATGAGCTACTATAATGAGTACATGAGTTAGTCTATACGGTGGTTTGGGCTGATTCTGTACATTTGGAGCTGCACTTGGATTGCTAACTCCTTGATAGAGTGACACCAAGATTGAGAAGCACTTGCGATTGGATGACTATGACATTCCTCTAAATTCCTCTTCTTTGACCTTATGTTGTCTGCCACACCTTGAGAAGGAGCTTGATTTATTCCACAAAAATCCTCATCTTGTCAATTCACAAGTGTAGTCTCACTTAGAGGTGCTTCTGAGTGCACTTGTTTGCTACTGATTTTGTTCTTGATTTGTTTCTTGAGACACACCAATTTTTAGCACCATCAAAACTTGATTTAAAGCACCATTAAAATATGTTTCCTGATTGTGAGGTTGAGTACATGGGAAACACCATTCATATTCTTGTGACATGTTGTTCTGAGTTGGAACCAAAGCTCTGGATGTAGAGGCAATATTAGGATTATAAGGCCTAGAAATGACCTATTAGCAGCAGGTTGTCCTTGGTTATGATTAGCAACTTGGGTAGGTGACCTATTTGGCTGATATGGAGGCCTATTGGGTTGGGCCTAAGGCTAATATGATCTAAAATTTTGAGCTTGTTGCCTCTTAATTATTACCAATTCATTTCCTAATGTTTTGCAATTGTTTCATGACCTCCTGAAGTTCATTTAAAGTGTTAGAGGACAAGGTAGAAGATTCATTTTAACTCTAATTTTTTGGAGTAGGAATGGGAGCTAATATAGGTGCTTGACTATGGATTGGATTCCCCATTTTTGGATAAAGAGGCATAGGTGGCCGAGGTACAATTCTACTAGCTTGAATCAAATAATGTTCATCTCTAATAGAAATGTTATAAGTTGTGGATAATGTTGTTACCCTCCCATGGATTGTATCATCATGGCTATATCAAGAATTAAGATCTTTTAGGAAGTATAGAGAAAATCACCTTCAGCTGTTGGTCTCACCGGAATTGGAATCTTGTCCCAAGTTCTTTAGAATCTGAAATTAAAATCAGCCATTTGTTCATTTGGTGCTCTCTTGATTGTAGTCTAATTGCTCCAATAAAGAAAGATTATCTTACCTTTTCTCCAAACTGGCCATAAAGAGCTGAGCATAATTGATCCCAATTATGTAATTGATCATGTTCCTAGGCTTCTGAACCATTATAAAGCCTTGTCTTTGAAAGAAGAAGCCAACAATTTTACTTGCCACATCCATCTCATTGACCTCATGAATACACAAACATTTGCAATGTCTTGAATGTGATCAATGGGAGTTGTGTGATTTTCCCCTATGAAATATGGAATGTTCTTCAATTCTTCCACTGGAATAGGATTTTGTGCATTGAGAACAAGTGCATTGCTGCCCATAAAATTGACAAATGGATTTTGTGGTGCTTAATGAGCCATTTTGATTGGTCTAAGAACTCTAGTTGATTGAATAAATGACCTACCAGGTGGAGGTGTTGATAATGTTTATATTCGGTGGAGATGGATATCTTTGATCTCTTCTTCCCCTTTTTCCTCTACCTGGAGATAGTTGCAAATACTCAAAATACACTTCTTCTCTTGTCTAAACCTAGTTTGAATTCTTCTCATAAATTCAAGGGCCTTGGGCTACTAAACCTATTGAATTCTACCCCTTGGAGTCACCAAATGTGTTGTTACAAAACCTCTAAAGGATGAAATTTACAACAAGAGGACACCAATCTTGCTACAATAAAAATGAAGACTTCTTGGGTCCCATCGGGTGTACCATAACTGTTATAACCAAATCACATCACCCTCTTATTGCTTAGCATGTGATTGTGTTAAGGAAAGCAAGTGTGATTAGGTAACATGGAATTGCTTCAAGGTGTGGACCTTGTTAGTTAAAGAAACTCTCCAGAGAAGGCGGGTTCCTCTTCCTAAACTAATGCAACAACTAACTCTAGTGAAGGGAAAATTTTCAAATACTCCTAACCTATGAAATTCAAGGTACTAGAGAGGGATAAATAACATGAAAATGAAATAAATATACACTAAAAGAGGTGATGTGCTAAGAGATGGTTGTGGGAAATCTCTCTAATGTGTGAAAATGAAGGAGAATGTAAAGTAGAGAGGGTGGAAAAATCACCACAATCTAACAATAGCACTTGCACCACCATTTCCACAGAAGCACAATATTAATAGAACCTCCAAGAAGCATAAAAATAAACAAAAACACTTGTATCTAAAATAGAGAGGCAAGATAATGCAACACACAAAAACAAGGGAAGGAAACATCCACAAATATGAGTTTATTGCTTCATTAATATGACCATTTAATTTCATTATAAGAGAAAGGTCTGGATCATCATGCAATAAATCCAAAATGAATTCCTGCATCACATTAGTGTTCCAAAAACTATTTTGAAAGATTTATGTTACAAGAGAAATCCCCCCTCTCAAATGAGAGGTCACTTTAATTTATAGAAAATTAGGAAGGAGAGAGAGAGAATTTGCAAACTTGGATTCCCCCTTCCACCTACTTATAAAGTACTAATAATGAGTGAAAATTATGATGGGTAGCCTGAAAAATCCATCCCATGTTTTCTTATAACTTGCAACAAAAGGAAAATGGGTGCCCATGCTCATTAAATGCTCCCTCAATCCACTTGGAAGTCTCCACTTCAAAATGGGATCATTTTCTACAATTTTCACCATGAAATCTCCATCAAATCCTTCAATTTATTGATTTTTAAGTGTATATAGATAGAACCATAATTCCAATGAGTCCAATTTTGTGCGATTTGGCATTGAGAAATGAAAAAGTTATGATCATTTGAGTGTGAAAACAACTCTTTATGTTTCTCCCAGGATTGTCTTCTCCTTACGGGACCTGATGTATTAAATCTGGGTATGCTAGAAATGATTTTAATATTTTACCCCTTTCCTAATGTTTTATGTCTTTTAATATGGCTTTGAGCATTAAAAAAATTTTCTTTGGGCCATCACCGCTTTCTTGCATTTTAAATGGGAAAAGGGGTTGGAGTGTTTTAAAATTTCAAATGTTGAGTAGGGGCAACTTGGCTAGCTCGCCAGCTGGCTCACTAGAAGCTGGCACCCCTCTTGCATCTCTGGAGCCCACTTTAGTTTGTGCATCAGGAGATGACATGTGTCACACTCACATAGACATGATTATTAACACTCCACGTTTTCATGCCTCGAACTCGGTCAGGGCCCTACACTTCCCGGCAACTCAGTACGGTCTCTAACTCAACGCTAACATCATGTTCAAGATCTACCTTGCCTGTCGAGGACTCCTCAGATCCAACCTAGACATCTGTATTATGTGCCCCCTCCACATGTTGCGAGATTCCTTGTAAATGTGGGATAACCCTGTCACCGCACCACATTTCATGCTTCTGCATCCAACATTCCTAAGTGGTCCCAATGTCCCAGGATGTGCCACATGCTTCATCCGCATGACGTGCATTCCAACTCCCCACACTTCAGCTGCATTGCCTCCAATGTGGCCTCATCAGAGTTCTGTTCACCATTATAGCCTACAGGGTTTTACTAGCAATCACGAACCTTCCTACACTCATCTTCTGTGCACATATCCCCTCACTCCACCCGCAACTGCATTCCTGGAATCCATGATTTCAAGCCCTTGAGGCACTGCATTGACCCAAGTGATTTCGGGGTGCTTTGAAAAACATGATGCAACCATTATAGCTTTGTCATTTGAATTCATTTGGTCTCGCCAAGTTGGCTGCATCGAGCCAACTCCCCATTTTACACTTCATCCCTATTTCAGTAAGCTTGCATGGCATCCTCTAAAGTTGGCTTCCCAACAAGCCTCCCACTGTCCTCTCAACATTTCACTAAGTCTCTTCACCATCTGTTGATGCCCAAGACTTCAAATGATCAATCGAGCATTCTCTATGTTGCTAAGTTCAAGGGGCTAGGAACACTCCAGCTTGTGAACTAACCCGGTGAGATCACTCACTAATCACCCATTTTTTTTCTCCTTGATGAACAATTCAGCCTATGGATGCCCAAGTCCCTCAGCATTGGCCATTCCTTAGAGCTCCCTCTGAAGAACTTTGACTGTGATGGAATCATTATGCTTCTGTCATAACCTTCACACCACCTCGAACTTACGAGCCGATTTGAGCTATCCCATTTATGACCTTGAATCTCGCCTGGGATGTATTGGCCCCGAACTTGAGCTCTGCCCCTTTCCATGCGAGATGTCCTCCATTTCTGACGCCACTCATGCACCAACTCTGTGTACATACCAACCTATCTAGCTCTTTAAGTTAGCTGGAGTGAACATGCCTCCTTACAAACACCTCCACAGCTCATTGTGAGCTCCTTCCTAGCTCACCCACTCAGCTTGACCTGAGATAGTTAAGGGGCTTTTTGCTAAACCAAATTTTTGACCTTTCTACAACATTACTCTCCATTGATTTTTTAATTTTTTGGAAAACTTCATTGGGACCCAAGGGAGCCATGAAAATTACTATTGAGTTACTTAGGGGGCTATTTTTTTGATTTTTCCATTTTACTTGTCTTACCTACTTGTGGGCCCCACTGGAACGTATTGATCCCCAACCGTTTTTCAAACTGAGATCTCTTGATCTTCAAAACCTAGAAGAGGAAAAATTTCCTCTTATGGACTTCCAACACTTCTTGGAAACTTTGATAATGCTCCCTGAAACACTGGAAATCTACCTGCTAGCTAGGTCGAATTGACCCTTTGTGCCCATTGGCAAGCTACCTCAATTCTTGCCTACTCAATTGTCCATTTTCACATGGGAGGTGAAAATGGACAACAAGATATAATTGAGGTAATACACAAGGAGCTTTGTCCCTTGGTTATGCACATGATGAATGCTTTAGAGGGAATGACATCAAGCCTTGCTGAAATAATCAAGGAACTAAAGGAGAAGGGTGAAGAATATAACCCTGAGAAAGTGTCAGATATTTTCATATCAATGCCACATATAGCTACAAATGAGCTTGAATGGTGGGAAGAGTTGGAGAATAACTAACAAAGAGTTCCCAAAACTACCCCAACCACCACAAGCCTTATTAAGTGCACGACTATGGAAGATTGTTGTTCATTGAAATTATTTAGGTAATTACCCTTAGAATATTTATTCTTTCATTCTTCACTCATTCTTTGAAGAACATTCTTTGGTACCATTATTTTTGAGGATGGGAAATATCCCTAGTATGGGGTAATGTTGGTCTGAAGAAATTGCTAAGTACTATACATGCGCAGGAGTTGGGAGTAGTGCATACGAGCATACACGCAAGAAGAAAAATAAAGAACATATTAGTGCATGGAGGTGCACGCATCATGGAGAAATAGGACAATGCACAATTTTGTGCACATACAAGAAACATTGAGGACTTAGTCAATTTTTGAGACAATGCTAAAAATAGAAAATCAAAAGATGGATTACTGCTCAAGCAAGATCTAAGAATATACTAAAGCAAGATGACTTAGTGTACAAGCAAGGCCTATTAATAGACAAAGCACATGTAGGTAAATTCAAGGGAGGTGCATGAAATAAGGATAAAAATAAGAATTAACGCATTAGTAAAGCATGTTATTTATAGCTTGAACTCTTGTAAAGTAAAGTCAGAATAACATGCAAGCTATTGTATAACACACCTATATTTAGGAAAGAAAACATGTAAATGGTGAAGGGAAATTCCCCACCATATATATATATATATATACATATATATATATGTATATATATGTATATATATACATATATATATATATATATATGTATATATATGTATATATATGTATATATATGTATGTATATATATATATATATATATATATATATATATATATATATATATGTATATATATATATGTATATATATATACACACATACACACACACACACACACACACACACACATATGTATATATATATATGGATGATGCATCCTGGTTCTGACTAGTTTGAAGTAGTACTAGTAAGATTTCTAGTTCTAGAGGTAGAGAGTTCATAGTGCTAAGTATGGATTTTGTATGAGAGCATGCATGGTCCAAAACGTAAGTGTAATGAGTAATATTGTAATCAGCTTGTTTTTTATGTGATGAATTGTGTTTGTAATGGAAAATATCTTATGTATTGCTAAGATTATTTTATCTGAGCATGGTTTAATGAGATTTCAAATACCGTTAGTAATTCTATATGAAGAGTAATTTCCTTATTATATGTGTTTTTGAATTGTCATGCTATACTATATATATACTTTTCCGTGGTGGTATATTGTTATGATTAATGAACATGCATGCTAACATATTGCTAAGAAAACAAAGGAGGGACCTGGTGGTTGCGCATGCTTTGAGTGAGCATCTAGACTTGTCTGGATGAGGCATTGGCACGCATAGATATGTGTTGATAACTTAAAGACTACACTACCTCTTTCCATTTGGTGAAATGGTTGGTGGACGTGAGAATCCACTTATGACCTAAGCTAGAATGTGGGTTGATCATTCCTATAAAATCCAACCCCCATTACATGAACAATTGGTTTACAAATATGGGGTGGAGTGGAAGGATTTTTAATCTTTCTTTTCAAGTAAAGAATACACATTTTTTACATCTCTTAATCCATGCATAACAATAAAAAAAAATTAGGCTAGTAATAACTATCTTTCATGTTCCTGAGAGTCATTTCCTCTATTTGATTAGTCTTAATGCTTCTCAAGAGAACACCATTCACATATTTCCTAAATAGGATTCCATCAATAAGCATGAAGGGAATGCACTAAATTTTTAAATACCTCCTTTTGGGTTTTCTTAAACCTTGGGGTAATTGGCATGTTTGGAGAAATTTGACTACATTATGATTCCAACAAGGAATAGGTAAGACATTGGTTGGTTTCTCTTGATCATTTTGCACCATGAAGATGGTTTCTTCATCAGTATGTTGGTCTGAAACTAGTTTCTCACACAACCCCTTGCCTCTAACCAACTTATTTACCTTGACATTGATTTCATACTCCATTACTTTGGTTATCCAGCCAACCCTCTTTTTTTTTCAGATCCTTACTTAGAATAAAATCCTTTACACCAGCATGTGATACCATTAAGCGGATTTCATTGTTGGATACCAAATATCTGAACTTCTTCAAGCTTCTTATAACAGCCAATGCATTTTTCTCAATAAATAAGTATCTCACCTAATAATCATCTAGAATTTGGCTAAATAATGCAACAGATTGTTCCAAGCCTTCTTCATTTAGTTGTACCAGTAAGGAATATATTGTTTCAGTGCCACCAAAAGCGTAAAAGGTGAATTCCTTAGTGAAATTAGGGTTGATGAGAGTTTCAGCCTGTGTAATTTCTTTCTTAATGGATTCAAAATGGTATTTTCCTTCAGTATTCCATTTGAAGGTGATAGTCTTCCTTAGCATCAGTGTCAATGACTTGATAAGGTTGGAAAAATTTGGATCAAACGAACTGACAAAGTTGATTCTTCCCAAGAAACTTTGGAGTGTTTTCTTATGGATGGGAAATGGAAATGTTAGGATGACACTAAATTTATCTAAATAAATGGTTAGTTAGTTCTTATTTAGAGACAATATGGCCAAGGAGATTACCTTCATGTGCTAATAAGATACATTTCTTAGGATTAAGAGAGGCCAAACTGTCTACATTACTCAAAAACACGCCTGAGATGGAGTAGATGGTATTTTTCATCCTTGGAGAATACTTTAATATCATCTAGGTATACAAGGACAATGGTGTTGATTAGTCCTTTGAATTCCATGTACATGGCCCTTTTGAAGGTTTCTCATACATTGGAAAAACCAAAAGTCATTTTCCTATAAGCATATGTTCCCCATTTTGTGGTAAAGCCAATCTTGAATTGGTCTTCCTCCTTTACCATGATCTGACTATAGTCAGAGTAAGATTCTAGGAGGGAACAAATTTTTGAACCAACCACCATTTGTAATATTTTTTCCATCAAAGGTAGTAGGTAATGATCATTCAAAGATGCCTTATTTAGATCCTTGAAATTGACAAACAGTCTAATTTATCCATTCCTTTTCCGCATTGAGACTAGATTAGCAACCCAAGATGAATTCTTGATGGGAAAAATGATGCTTTCCTCAATTAACTTGTTCAAATCCTTCTTCATCAGGGGCTCATTATGTGCATTAGCATGTATTTTTTTCTGATAAGTTTGGAAGTTGAATACAGCTCAATGGTATGCTAAGCTAAACTAGGATCAAAACCTCTAAGGTCTTCATATCTCCATGCAAAAATATCTACAAATTATTGGAAAATTTCTATAAAATCATATTTTTCTTGTGGAGTGCTTACCTTACCAATTAAAAGAAATTTATCTTCACCAACTGATATGGGTTATGAATCTTCACCCTTAACCATTATGTTTGCCTTTTCTTTTCTAAATTGGTCATTGGGGTTGAAAATAGATTCCAAGGTTACTAGGCCCTTAAGAAGTTTATTTGATCTGAGTTGAAAATTTGGTCTCAATATTGCATCTCCAACTTACACTGATTTCTTGAAGATAACTCAACCTCTTCTTGAATAAAATTGAAAATATGCTAATCATTATTAAACACCTTCTAGTTGGTGTCATTATCTGGTACATCATGCCTCACTACTACCCTAATATATGGTTGTACGTGGTCTTTCGTAATGTTCTCAACCACATCAAACTTTTCCCCAACTGTAGTCAATATTTTGAATGATTCATTTTATTTTCTTGGAATGGCATGAATATTGAAGGATTCAAAATCTCTAGAAGATCCCAAACTATGTGCTTGTAATATCTTAGTAAGTCATTCTTGGCTATAATTGATCCTTTGATTTGATTCACTATCAGTTCACTATCCCTGAAGGTCTTTATTTTCTTGATTTTCTTCTTTCTTTCCCATTGTAAGCTATGGATAAGGGACTCATATTCTGTTGTGTTGTTGGATCAGATGAATTGAAATATGAAAGAAGAGTAATACTTAATTACAGTAACATACATAAATACTACACCTCCTCCTATACCTTGTCTACTTCTTGATCCATCAAAGAACATTTTCAAAATTTCATCTTCCTCTAGATCATTTGATTTCGCAATACTAGGTAGAGGTGAGTTCTCTTCATGTAGATAGTAAATACCAAGAATAGTTTCCTCCACCTACTGATATGGATCAAAACCATAATATTCATTTCCCCACTCATCAAGTAACAAATCCAGAATACCTTCAATTTGAGTATCTGCTTCTTGGGTACTTGGGTGATCTTCTTAATCATAAATTGTGAAATTTACATTGGTGGGTCTAGGAACATAAGGTTCTATATGATATATAACAATTGGTTCAAAATTGATGGTAGCCTTAGTGCCATACCTGGTCCTGAAGATAATATGAGACCAATCTGTTGATAATTACCCTCTAATTTTGGTAGTGAATTCCCTATATAAGTAGAGAGAAAACAATGGAGGAAGATTTTAATTACGAAAATGTCTTAAGGTAGTGATACATTAGGGCATGCATGTACCATGAGTTCTAGGCCCTTAATAAATCTAACAGTTCTTAGTTTTTTTCTATCTAATTGTAACAAGCCTTTAAAGAGAGATTCACAGTTGAGACCCAGTTGGTCCACAATCTATTTGGGCATGACAGATCTTCTTGATCCAAAATCAATCATACAATTATGAAATAAATGATTTTTGATGATCAAAGATACATATAAGGGTGGAGGTTTCACATCCTTACTTGGCTAACCATCCTTTTACTGAGGTGCATTAGTGACCACAACCTTGACGAGTTCCTTGGATGATTCATTTGTTGAAGATAGATTGGACACAACCACTTGTAGAATGTATCTTTTTCCTGGAATAGCCAATCAGTCCCACATTGATATCTTCACGTTGCTCTTCTTAATTTGTTTAAGGATGTTGAAAGGAGTGGGATTATCCTTATGCTACACCTTACTTACAACAACATTTTCTTCTATTTGAGATGACGTGGAAGGACCATTGGATCGGTTTTTCACATTTGGAGCTACGTTCGAATTTTCACTTCCTTAGAGTGTTAGAGAGGGTTGGGAAGGACCTACATTAGCTGATTTTACCTCTTCCATATCTCTTCTCTTAGATATAGTGTTAACAACCACTCATTTCAGAGGGGTATGATTCTTCCACAAAATTCATCCATTTTCCAATTTACAAGTGAAGTATCAGTTAGAAACGTGTCTTGAATAATTCCCTACTACTAATTTTCCTATAAGGGTACATCTTGAGGAATGAATGCATTTTGTACCAAAAACTCTTGGTTCAAAATTCCACTGGGGAAAATTGTTTGGTTATGTGAAATATGACAAGGGAAACATCACTTGTAATCTTGCACAAAGTTATTTTGAATAGGAACCAAAGATTTATAAGAACTAACCACATTTGGGTTGTATGGTTGAAAATGTCTTGCAGAGGAAATCTGATTTTGAAGTGGGGAGTTTTCTTAGTATTGCATTTTATTTGGATGGTAAGGGGATTTTTTGGGTTATTATGGAGGTTGATAAAGTCTTAAACTTTGAGTTTTTTACCTCTTTAAGGATACCAACTCATTCCCAAAATTTTACAATTATTTCATCACCTCTTGCAACTCAATTTAGGTACTTGAGGAAGTAGATGCTTAACTTGAACTTTGGCTTCTTGAGGGGATGGGGGCTAATTCAGGATCCTAATGAGAAGAGGATGTATCAATCTCTAGGAATATGGAAATTGGAGGTCTAGGAGCAAGTTTCCCAACCTTAATGAGATTGTTTTCTAATCTAATATCAATAACACAAGCACCTGGTATGGTTCTACCTCCTAGAGAATGAATCGTGAAAAATATATCACTATTCAAAGCTCTTGAGTAATAAAGGAAAGCATATTGGGTTGTAGGCCTTACCCTTTGTGGGATTCTATCCCAAGTATTTTGAAATATGATGTTAAAACTAGTCATTACCTCATTAGGGGCTCTCTTTGTTTTTGTCAATTGTTCACCAGTGATGGATGATATGACTTATCTTCAAAATGATCAAAAAGATCCTGTCCCAATTCATCCCAATCCTTAATTGAATTGATTTCCAAACCATTTTACTAGTACATGGATTTTCCTTTGAAATAAGTGGCCAATAACTTGAATGCAACATTATCTTGAGTGACATGTTTGCAACATCTTTAATATGCTCAACCAGAGTTGTAGTGTTTTATCAGTTAAAGAAAGGAAAACTCTTCAAAGATGCAATTATGATGTCATCATACAGAGGTAAAAGTAACATAATTCCTCCATTAAATGTAACAAATTCTTGATTTATTTTATGGGCCATGAAGAAAACGAGTCTTAAAACCCTAGAAGAGAGCACAAAGGGCCTACCGGGAGGAGTAGAGAGGACTCTATTTGGTGGTGATGGTGATCTTTGAACTGATCTTCCTCTTCTTCATCTCCTTGGTGATAGCTGCAAGTAGTAACATGACTCTCTAGATGTTATCCTTTGTCTTGTTTGTATTCTTCTCATGAAATTGAGGCAATAATACTGCTTAAACTAGTAGATATGTAGTTGGGAATCGCCAGATGTATTCTACAGAGCCTCCAAAGGCTGACAATTTACCAAGGACACATCAAACTTGTAAAAATGGAGAGGTTAACTTCTAAGCATCCCATCGGGCATGCCATTAATGTTATCACTGAAAAATAACAGCCTTTGATTTATCATTAATGGAAGATGAATAATCAGTGTTTTTTGGCAACATGGGATTTTCTCTTAAGTTATGGGACTTTCTACTTGAAATAGACCTCTAGAGAAGGCCAGTTCCTCTTCCTAGTTGTAATGATAAAGCTACTCCTAGTGCTAGAAATGCAGCTATCTAATCCTAATCTAACATCCAAAGGGACCAGGGAGAGGGAAATTCATAAAAAAAATGGAAATACTAAGATAAAGAGAGGTGATATCACCAAGAATAAGAGAAGATACACTCTCAAATGAAGGGAAATTAGGAGAAAATGAAGGAAGAGAGGGTAGACATGAGAGCCACAATCAAGAGTAGTATTTAAACTTCCATTTTCACATAATTCACAACATAAATAAACCCTAAAAATTAATAAGACATACATAGCATACCTATAAATACATGAAAAGGAAATAAATTGTAATAGAACACTAGCTAGGGAAGATAATAGCCACAAAACATGAATTATATTGCCTTAAGAAGTTACACAGTTCAATACAATGTAGGAAGAAGGCATAAACATAATGTTAAATTCCAATCTGAGGCCTGAAACTCAAGAACACTTTTGCAACACTTTGAAATGATTCCCTCGTATTATGAAAGGATACAAATGTTATCCATTTTTTACACCCCTGCAAAATGGACAACTTAGCAGGTCGGAACATTGGCAGTTGATGGAAAAAAGGAAATTCTTGTGTAGTCTGCAAGGTAGCTCGTTTTTTGGCTCAACCGAGTTGGTCTTAGCTTGTAGCAAGATGGCGATCCACGGAGAATCATGGAGTTGGTGACCAAGCTTATTAAAAAAATTGGATGAGTTTGGGTAAATTTTCATGGAGTTGGCTAGGTTAGACGTGTAGGTCAGATGCCTGGCAGGTTAGTTGAATGAGATAGATGGTCATCTAACCCCCTCAGGTTGAATGACCCGATGGTGTGGCATACGAAAAGGGATGGATAGAATGGGGTTGGTTGGCTCAGTTGGATGGGTGATGGGTTGGATGACGTCCAACCCCTAGTACAAAAGATAGGTTGGTCAGATGGGTTAGTTGGCCAGGTGTGTTGGCTGACTTTTGTGAGGGCACAAGATGGTGATTTTACGATTGGTTGTATGGACAACGTATGGAGAGGTTGGTCAACATGGATAGATTTCATCCAAACCCCTTGAGGGTTAATAGACAACGCAGATGGATGAATCACAATTGTATGACATGGTTGGTCGAGTCACCAGATTGGTCAGCTCATCGGTTCATCGGCTACGAGGATGGCTGGGTAGTGCATTGTACGAGAAGAGATAGACGGTCATCCAACATCCTAGGTAGGATGGCCCACTGTGTGAATATGGTGACTCCCAGATTGGTCAGCGACAAGAATCATGTACGGTCATGAAGTTAGATGTCATCTAACCCGAATGAAGTTGGATGAAAATTAGGTTAGACATCCTACTCATAATTATACAGATCATGGTTAGACGACCATCTAACCTAAATATGGTGAAGAACTTGTGAACCAAGTAGTTTTCTCAAAGGAGGTTGTACAATTCAAAGAAGATGGACATCGTCCAACCCAACATGGTTAAACAATCTACATGATGAAAGCGAAACCAAGTCAAGTGAAGGTAGGTGAATGAATGATAACCCAACAACCAGAATTAACGAGGCATGGTGCCCATGACCTCCCGTGTAAGAAAAGTGCCAAAATGAATGGTTTCCCATATTCCTTTTATGCATCCTGCCAGTTGGTGACCCAAATTTCCTATATATTGTAAAATTTGACTCATTTTGAAGGGAAACTTTCTGAAAAGCAAAGCAACTCTATCAAAATTGTTCCAGGGCCATTGTGAGCTAAAGGCCTCGAATTTGGGCTTATTATAAAGTATTTTTCCTTGTTATTATGTTATAATGGGTTGTGCATGTTTATGAGTAATAAAATTCATTTTTTGTGGCTATTTTTTCCCTAACTTGTATAAAATTGCATCTTTTTCCTTCCATTATATTTGCAAGTATATTGTGCATGTATCTATCTCTTTGTAAGGTCTGTAGTTTGTTGTGCATTATGAATATAGGTAATTGAATATTATATTAGACTGTGGAGCTTCTACCAGCCCTCTCCTACTTTATTTTATCTTTATCTTTCACTCACTTGGATTATATCACCCTTTCTTGGTGCATCACCTTCACTTAGAGTAGTTTTATTTCATGCATTTTTCTATCCCTGTCTCCTTGGAAAGCATTAGGGTAGGATTAGTTTAGCCTTTCATTCTCTACACTTTGGAGAAGTTGGCACTAGGTTAGGAGAAGAATTTGGCTTTCTCCAGAGGATTATCCTACTTGCAATGTCTCACACTGCAAGATAATCCCATGTTATGCAGGTTACACTGATTTCCTTACACACAAATCATAAGTACTTAGGGGTGTTGTGATTTTTACATAACAACAACCTTTTTGAGTGAGCATCATTTTACAATTTAGAGAAGATGGGAGAGAGAAGGGGAAGAGATGGAAATTTTAATTCCTACCTTCAACCATAAACATCATGCATTGAATGTATGAAAAAAGGCATGGGCACCATGTTAAGACCATTTCCCCATGATACTTTTCTTGTAGGAGAAGGAAGGGCACCACACCTCATCAAATATGGTAGTTGAACTACATGGAACTACTCCTACTGGGACTGTTATTCCACATTTATACCCACATAATCCCACCAAATTCTATATTTCTTGTTTCCATATTGTATTACATGATGATATATTTCCAACGAGTCCAATTTTGTGAAATTTTGAGTTGTAGGTCAGAAGTTATGGCCATCTGAAGTTCAGGATCTCGGGAGAAACACGACAGGATACCCTGCGGGCTATGACAAATCACTTTAATATTTTTGTGCAATGGGCAGATGAATTGGTCGAGCGAATAACTTGAGGAAGGAGGGAAAATTTATTTTTGTGTCATGTGGGCCTGACTTACCCAACCCGCCCGACTGTTTTTCCCACTTTGTCCCTATCGCTTATGTTGGGCTTTTGGGGAACTGGTGACCTAGCGAACTATTATGTAGGTGCCCGAAAGATCTGACCCATCCATAGCACTTACCCCCACTCACTTTCCTTTTCCATCAGTCAATTCTCTTATCCAAAAAACATAAGGAACACATGAACAATTATGTCTTCACAAATTGCCAGATTTAGCCAACTTAGAGCGGATTTTACCCAATTTTCCTATTTTTCTAAGTATGGGCTTGAATGTACTTGTAAGGAGGAGAAGCATTCCTTGAACTAGTGCAATTTATATCAAACATGAATATTATCCATATTACATCATTTTATACTTCTTAAGTCTAAATGATAGTGCAAGTTATCAAAATAGCCTTGAGGGTGTATTTTGGATAACAATTTCCAATATTACTAAAACTTTACATGACTAAGAATATTTGTTCCCTTGGAGATATCAAGAATTGAAGGGAATATACCCGTCATTGGGGAAAATATAAATTAATTTATTTGAGGGTGTACAACCCATGTGAAAGAGACCATATAGGATGAATAAAATTTTACAAGCCAAAGTAAAATAGGAAATTGATAAAATGATGGTTGCATGAGTTATTATACCAATGAAGGAATCATAATGAGTATTCGAATGGTTATTGATATGAATAAAGATGTACACATTAGAAATTTACGTGGACTATTATCAATTGAATTCAGTATGTGAAGTGGACCCTTTCCCAACACCCTTCACAGTAGAAATTATAGAAGGTGTCATGCGGTGAGAAATGTACACCTTAAATGACGGGTTATCAGGGTATCATCAATTTCAAATTATTAAATAATATTTTGTAAAATAAACTTTCATGATAGAGGGGATCATTTGCATATACAATAATGCCTTTTGGATTACAGAACACACCAATTTTCTTCTCATGAATTCTAGTCACTACTTTTGAGGATTTAATCCTCAATTTATTACCATATATGAATGATTCGACAGTTATTGGATTGTTAAAGGTCACTGTGATAGTTTATGGCTAATGTTCAAGCCTATCTATAGTTAATAATTTATTTAAAATTGAAAAAGTGTTTCGTACGACACCTTTTGGAACATTACTAGGGAAAATAATTTTAAAATATGCTTTATAGGTAGACCCAAAAAAGATAGTAGTGATTTTGTAGTTAGAAATACCACAAACACAATGGTAGATACTCATGATTCTTTTTATCGTGGTTATTATAGAGAATTCATTGAAGGATACGTAAAGACTGTTATGCCCCTCAAAAAATTGTTACGAAAGCAAGGAGAGTTTGAATGAGAAGAAGATAAACAAAAATCATTTGATGAATTAAAATAAAATCTTATAAGAAAACCCATATTTCAATTCTTGGATTGGAATAATCCATTTCATTTTCATGTAGATGCATTAGGATTGATAGTTGGATCAATTCTCAAGTAGCCTAATAAGACAACATGGATAACTCAATATTTTCACAAGAAGGTGACTAAGGAAAAATAAAACTATACAATCATAGAAAGAGAAGCACCATTCATGGTATATGCACTCAAAATTTTCAACAATGTTTGTTAGTAAGTCCATTTTTTCTTACACAGATCACATGGCTTTAAAAACATCTAGTAAACAAAACAGTCCTACACAACAAATATATAGATTGGTAATATTATTTCAAGAGTTCCAATTTTCAATTATGGTTAAACCAAGAAGGAATAATACATGTTTA
>CM034156.1:25416362-25437522 GCA_019776745.2 Taxus chinensis
GAACAATGGAACAAGCTGCACTTTTAAAATTGGGACAGTTGGACAAGAAAGTGCAAAGTACGCGGTTCGGGTGTTTCGGGCGAAATTGAAACGACTTGCACTTTTTTGACTTGGGACATTTGGGACAAGAAGTTCCGAAGTACGTGACTTGGTCAATTCGCGCGAAAACATGACAAAAGGTCCGGAAGTGTTTGGGACATTCGGAAGAGAAATGCGCGAAGTACGCGGCTAAGGCGTTTCGGGCGAAAATGCACCAAAGGGGCCCGTTTGAAACTGCGACATGCGGGACAAAAATACGCAAAGTACGCGAGAAACACACAAAATGACCCAGGAATGCACATCTGTTACAATTTCTTGGCTTTTAACATTTTCAAAGACAACCGAGAAGATGTTTAGAACTCAAAATTTTGAAAATTCACTTTTTAAGTGTGGGCAAATTTTGAGTGGACAACACTGCCCAAGTCCATTCTGCCCGTTATATAGCCGTTTTGGAGAGAGAAAGGGAATCAATGCGCATTGAATTCATATTTGCCAATTTGAGAAGCAACATATTCGGGGTCAGCAAAACACGCGGCTCGGCCGATTCAGGCGAAACTGGGAGAAGACGCACAAATGCTCTTTGGGACATTGGGGACGAAAACCCGCAAAGTACGCGGTTCGGGCATTTCGGCCGAAAAATGGACCAGAGTGCACTTTCGAAATTGGCACATTTGGGACAAGAAAGTGCGAAGTACGCGGTTCGGGTGTTTCGGGCGAAATTGGAACGACTAAGTGCGAAGTACGCGACTTGATCGATTCGCGCGAAAACGTAACAAAGGGGCCCGTTTGAAACTGGGACATGCGGGCAAAAATACGCGAAGTACGCGGCTAAGGCGTTTTCGGGCGAAAATGCAACAAAGCGGCCCGTTCGAAACTGGGACATGTGGCATAAAAAATACGCGAAGTACGCGAGAAACACACAAAATGACCCAGGAATGCAGATCTGTTACAATTTCTTGGCTTTTAACATTTTCAAAGACAACCGAGAAGACGTCCAGAACTCAAAATTTTGAAAAAACACTTTAAGCGCGGGGAACACTGCCCAAGTCCATTCCAGCCCCAACGGCAATATGTGCCATTCCGTGGCCTTGTTTAAAAAGCAACGGGTCTCTTGATTGAAATCAAGTGTTTCTTTTATTATTTAAAAAAAAGACACCATAGGTCATCATTGTTCACTTTAGGAAACAAATATAATGTGGAAAGATGATGTTAATCGTGATTGAGAAATGTGTATGTTAAAAAGCCTCCCTTCAAAATCTTTATATGCATGATTATTGACTAGCACTTTTTTTAAATTTTTGTTTGGGGTAAATTGACTTTAAAAACAATTAATGAATAACTTTTTCAAAATTGAAAGTGACATAAAATTGGCTCATAATAATGCATCCAAAAACATTAATTGAATGAATATTAATAACAAACTACTTTAGTTGCCTTGATTTGGACAGTAAATTTGAACATTGGAAAACCAAAACATTAGGATTTGACATAAAGGAGGAGGTATCCCATCAATGTATCCACATCAACTTTATTTTTTCTCGGTAAGAAACAACTAAGTGTTATTTTTCATAGAACTAGCGAGCGTGAGGATAGCTTATTTGAAGATTTCTACAAAAGTTTTTCAATACAAATACGTGTAAAACTCAAATGATTCCCACTATTTACTTTGATTTATTTATTATTTACTTTGTTAGGTTTGACACTTTTATGTTTAAGTTATAGATTTTCATCACAGGTTGTATTTGTAGCTAAAATAGGTGTTTTGGTATATATATATTTTAAGAGTATATATTTGAGGAAAAAATGATGTTACTCTATATTTTAATTGGTTTTTTATGTTAAAAAGATTAAAAAACGTTCATACAAACAGAAGATAATTTTTTTAAAATAAAAATAATATAATTATTTGTAATTTTAAATAATTATATTACTAGCAATTGCAAATGAGTTGCAAGTTACACCGGAGAGAGATTGAATTCTTTGTATTCATTATAGTGTGGCTGTGAAGGTGATCATGGACTGGATAGCATACTGAAATCTTCTTTCATCCATACGTAAACAACATTTCTAAGCTTGGAAGCCTGTTGAATGTGGATCCTCACATATGGACATGTGAATAGTTTTGCAGAATGTAACTTTTGCTCTGCACTCAAACATCTACTGTATATGGTAGAATTTTTTTTTACATGATGTCTTGTACGCTCTGCGCCAATGCTGCGTTGCAAAGTCTTTTCTCCTCCTCCTTGCGTGATTTTACGTTTTTGGTATTTCTCATTCGTGCATAGCGTTCGAACGTAAAAGCTGGTTGGATTTGTAGGTCGTTGATGCAACGAACTCTTGACATTGCTGTGAATGTTAGTCCTTGGCGGTCAACGTTTCCGATGTCTACTGTGGCCTTGTCAAGGGTTAGGCCCTGTGATTTGTGGATGGTAAGGCCCCAAGACATTTTTAGTGGGATTTGGCGACGATTTCCACGTGTGACAGGAGGTAGGGGCAAGTGTGTTGGGTTGAGTATGTCCCATGGGGGCCCTTGGTAGTGTTTGAAGTTGACAACAACAAAGGATGGCAAGTCTGGTGGTTGTGTTTCTGGGTTGTACACGATATCTGTCACTTGCCCGAGTGCACCATTAACCAATCCTGAGCTAACCCATAAGTTAGATGTCAACATGACCTCTTGTCCTGTGCATAGGAAAACTACCGGGTCTAGTTGAGTGTCGTTGATGTCTGAGTCAGAGTTATGTTTGCTTTGTTCTGCGATGCTCATTGCAATTGGTACGTGCAAGGATTTTAGCATTTGTTTATTGTGCTTGTTTGCTAGGTCCTTTGTTGCAAATAGGTGCTTCTCAGCTATGAACGTGGATTGCTCTGAGGTAGACATGGACGACTTGGTACGTGACATGAGAAGAGACCAATCCTTAATGGTTGCTTCTGCGTTTCTGATGTTGGTCAACATTTCTCTGAATTCAAGTTGTGTGGAGTTTAATCCTTGTTGCCTGAAGTTTGTGTCCAAGGTGACCACGGTATCAAAAGCATGCCAAAGGGAGCTTCCTACTTTGTTGCCTACATATAATGGTACATCGTTGACCGGGGGGAGCTGGCCTAAGTCTCCCACCAAAATCATTGAGCAATTACCGAACGCGTGGTTACTATGTTGGGGGTATGCCTCACGAAGTCTTATGTTGATGTTGTGTAACATTGTAGGACCTATAAAGCTCATTTCATCTATGAGTATATAACGTATGGGACTCATTCGCTCTTGGAAGATTGCTAGGGCTTGTCCTTCGAGGGGTTTCATGTCGGAAATGGGTATTCGGAGGGAAGAATGTATAGTGGATGATTTTATATTAAATGCAGCAATACCTGTTGGGGCTAGTACAAGGAGGGAAGATTTTAGTTTGCCAGCCATATTTTTAAGCTCATTTCTTATGCATTGTATGAGGTATGATTTTCCTGTTCCAGCGGTTCCCTGAATGATCATCTTCAATGGTGGGTGTTCTCCTTGTTGAGTTGCATGTGAAAGCACAATTGAGTACGCAAGGTGTTGCTTTGACGATAGTTGTAAAGTGTCTAAATGGGTAGGGGGGAGTAACAACTGGCGGCGAATTTTCAGTGCGGGCGATGTCTATGAATTTAGGTGCACTTATTTGTAAGGCAGCAGGGATTGAATGAACCTTCCAATCGTGGTTAATGTCAAAGTCACGGAGGCCTATCATGTCTAGATCATCAATTGTTGTATTGAGTGTTGGGTGCATGCGGGATATATGCTCCCATTCAAATAGTTGTGCGTGCAGTGGATCAGATCCTTGTGAGTCACTGTCGTCGCTACTTGGCCCAGGTGAAATTTCTTCTAGAGTAGTGGCTCTGTTCACATGTAAAGGGGCGTAGGAGTTTTTCATCTTTTCCCAATGGTTGGTTATTTCAGATGTGGAGATGCCAATGTCTGTTTGGATATGCCGAAAGGGCTTATAAAGTAGGAGCTCTGTCCAGCAGAAATCCTCATAGTGTATCGCATCTGGGGTTGGGACATCAGTGTATCGGGGGAATACGCGGACGACAGCAGGGGTTCTTCTTTGTAGCCATTGAGTAACTTTCCTTTGGCTGTTGTAGGACCAGGAATGAGCAGCTTCAAAGAGGGAGGTGTTCTCTAATTGTGTAGGGCGTTTTATGTATGCATCTATGAATGAAGGGAATTGGAATGTGTTTCCTAGGTCTGGCAGGACACGTTTGAATACCTGCTTACCGACGGATAGGGTAATAAAAGTGCGGCTACAATTGGAAAGGGGGAGTTTTTGTAACATGTGGCAGGTTTCTTGTGCACTAATGTCCCGGTCAACAATAGTCTCAGAGAGGAATTTGCTGTATGCCGTCTTTGCAGGGTGGTCGATGCTAACTTCATTAGATATCCTTCGTTAGCATGTGATGGTAGCTTTCTGATTTCTTCTCTGCCTTGGCGGCATATTTTGCAATGTATTGTAAGACTGCATGTCGCGACACAACGGGCTGGCAGTCGACATTGGCTCGCCATAGTGCTAGCATGTCTGAGTAGTGTATGTTGACCCGTGCATCATTGCGTGCAGGGGTGTACTTTTTTTTACCGGTTTCATCTAAGCCCAAGCTCGAATACTCTTGGAGTGGCCAAGGTGCTTTATATCTACATTGAAGTGTCCCTTTTTTTTTCTGCAAGCAGGTTGTCTCAGTACATTTTGTGTGGCGTTGCACGCGGTTCAACAAGTTCTCATAGTCAGCTACTGGGTTGTTTGTAAGTATCCCGTTTGTGTCTAACAAGCACGGGTCATCTTCCTGTGAACGATGTATCTGACGTTCTCCACTCTCAGGGCCCCTTGGATTCCATGCAGTTACTAATTGGTCGAAGTAAGTCTTCGCCGCATCAAGATCACAGGGGCTGTCCCAGTTTAGGTCCTCCATGTTTGGTGCATCTGGAAGCCATATAAAGCCGTGGATATGAGCCGAGCCTCGGTGCTGCCATTCGTACCTATATTTTGCACAAAGAGGGTCTAGCTTGGTAAATGTGGTAGGCGGGGTTTTGTATTAAAATCTAAGTGGTAGTGAGCTCACCTGTACCAGTAGTCAGTGCAATGCATTTTTTTTTGAAGCACCTCCTCGCAAAATATTGTAAATCTTTTTTCCATGTATGCAGAGATGATATGGGGGTGCATGTTCAAGTTCGCGTTCCTCCACTGCTGGCTAGTTGTTGATGGCGGCGTCGGTGTTCCCGGCATTGCTTTGTGTAAATCAGGCCATTTAGTATCTGCTGCACTTAAAGTGAAGAAAAGCGTAGGGCTTTCTAGTTGGGTTATCATATCTGTGAGTTCATGTCTGCGCTTGCACCAAAATGATTTAGTTCCTCGTAGGTTGGACCCAAAGCGCATTAGTTGCTTTGCAATGTGTGCATCTGGGTAGGTTGCAAGTTGTCGGCGCAACATCGAAACTGTGGTAGGCAAGTTGTCGGCTATATTTTTTTTTGCGAAAACAGCAGATGTTGATTGGCTTCTGTGGCACAACATAATGTTGAGAATGTAGTAACGAAAGCGCGGATGGCTTCCAAATCTGTTATCATGGTAACGTAGTAGGTGTAGTGCGTATTCATGCATGTGAACTCTCTTGATGCGTGCTTGGTGGAACAATGCAACCCCTGTTGGGAACAATGTTGGAAAAACCATAGATAGCAAGCCCTCAGTGTTGTATTCGCTGACCGGGGTTGAACCAATGCATGGCCACTCAATTGACTGTAGCGGAGTTTTTTCCCTACCTTTGATGAAATTTGTTATTTGGTCAACTTCTGAAGTGGCTGTAGGGAGGGAGGACACAAAAGATGATGGCTGTCGCTTGTGGGTATTTGGCGGGGGGCTTGGGTGAAGCTCTGCTTCCGGTTGTGGTTCAGCATTGTCGGTGATAATTGAATTGAAGTGTGGTAGGGAAGTAGATATATCAGTACTGTGATGTGGTAGGGAATGCAATGCAGGGTGGTCTAGGACAACATCCTTGTAGTAAGGGTCATGAGCTATTTTGAATTGCAATGCTGCCAGAACACGAGATCTGCTTACAAAGCAATCGTATGCTTTATTTGTTGCTCTGATTCTTTGGATGATTAAGATGTCCAAGTCTTCGACGCGCCGAGGCAAGTGTTTAGTTATGGATGAAACTTCTTGGGGGAAGCATATGGTGTGGCCCCTATATTTGTATTAGCCACCTACAGCGTGAGTCACTTGCAATATTGGGTTGACCCTTGCTATCAACATTTCCTCAACTTGTGTAAGTGAAGATAACACCTCAGGTTGCGTGCCTGGGTCCATGTTATTCCAACTTGAGAAGCGGCGATTAGCCTTTTCATTAATGCATCTGTGACAGGTATGGGCACCTTTGTAAAGCCTTGTACGTAGCCCAACATATAATTCACTACAACATGAACATGAGTTTAGAGGTGGGAGGTGATCTATTCTTTGGCGGAATTGGTGCTGTGTATTTTGGAGTGTATGCGTATTTGGTGTGCGATCTTCGCGCAGGGTGGCATGGTTGGCTATATAGGCTGGTGCTTGTGTGTTTAGCTTTTTTCGTTTCATGCAAGCTTTATGGCGGCGATGCTCATTGAGGTTGTTTTTGTTGGCTGCGTATCTCAACCGGGCCTATGCATTTTTCTCAGTCCGTGTTAGGCCTGCAAAAAAAGAGTTAAAAAGGTAGCAGTAAGTAGGTATAGAACGTAGTTAATGCAAGCAAAAAAGAAAAGTTCTTTTGATTGATTGGAGTGAAGTGTAGCTATGTATGTTGAGAGTATTTGCATTGCTAGTATAAAGTGACTTTGATTGCACCCGAATATGTGTATTGTAAAGACATATTTAGAACACAGAGCGGTATATAAATATTAGAAAACTTGAGCACAACATGCGTGAATATTAAAGGTTATGTAACTTATTAATGCAAAAACCTATATGTAACCTATGAGTATAATATGTTTACTGAGGTAGTGTAGGATCTTTTTCAGCAATACATAGTTAAGGTGTTGCGAGGAATGCATCTAGTGGGGTTTCCTGCATGCTGGAAGCCGTGTCCTTAACTGCAGCGACAACAGTGCATTGGGCTTTCTCTTCTGATTTGTAGACCTCTAGCTTTGCGGATATTGTGAACATATAGCGGTGGAACAGAATTGGCTTAACAACAGGCCAAAGCTTGTCAGGTGTTGGTGCAAGAAGTTGTAGCTCTTGTGCTGATATACCCATGATTGATGTAGCAACCTCATCAAAAGCAGTTACCCATGTTGTTGCTGTGCCATCCTCAATGATGAAGTGTAATGCATATTTGTAGTCATAATGGGAGATGGCGTGCTTGCATTTTTGGCAATACCAAGAGGAATTTGCAGTTTGGTCAAGTTTTTTCTTGCATTGCTGGTTGTTAACAATTGATGTGCATGCTGGATAGCTGAAGGAGGACATATTAATGTGTATAATTGTTGCTACGGTGGAGAAGGTGAGCGGTTTACCTAGTTGCGAGGAGGATTTGATGCCTGCAATATCGGTTTTCTCAATTTTCGCAATACTCACTGAAGGGTATGTAGTTGTAGGGGTGAGCGAAGTAAACCATGCACGCAATGCATGAGCCTCAGGTATATCAGGATCTATGAAGATTTGTGTATTAGGGCCTGTGGCCAATGTTGTTCCTTTGAAAGTTGTAGTTTTTGCTCTCTTAATTGCTAGGACTGGTTGGGTTGATGTCTGTGCAGCACATAATTCACTTAGAAGTTTGCCTTCATTGTCACTAAAAGCGCCCCATAACGTTGCTTCAATACATAGTGCCGAGTTATCACTTAGCATGACTGTGCGTTTGTGGCTGAAAGTGCTATCACTTTTCCTGATAGTGGAGGGGGGCGGTAATGGATAGTGCAATAGCTAGTAGGTCAATGGTGGTTTTGGCGGGGGTGGAGTTGAGTTCTGCTATTGTTTTGAAGTGGAAAAGATATTGCGGTATGTTTATAGACTGGTTTGTACTAAGCTTTACTGAGGAGTTCAAGTCTAGGATGATGTCCCAAGGAGTTGTGGAGTTGGTGTAAGCTTTTCTTGCAGGCCGCAAGGTGCCTCCTTTGATTGTGTATGTTTTACCTAGTTGTATTTGGTTGTAGTAAGAAGTTGCAGCTAGGTCGAAAGAAGTCACCACTATATCTGTGTTGCTTTTGTCAATAATGTCGAAGCTGAAAACCTACCCTGTGCATTTTTCCGTGTTGTAGTTGTTTAGGTTGCCTTTTTGGATGACCCTGCCTTCAATAGTCCAAATGCTTTGGTAAGGGTTTAACGATTTAATTGGCGTGAGTTGCATGCAGTGTGCAGGGTGGCCTTCGCGAGTAGCCGGCGCCAAAGTATCTGTGTGGGTTGTCGGCAGTTGTACGGCCAGTTGGGGAGGAACATCGTTGGGGGCAATGGAGTCTGCGATGCTGGTGGTTCCTAAATAATAAAATAAAATGGAAATGAATTAGCAAATGGGGTAAGGAGATTGTATAATTTTCTTTCTAACCTGCAAACATAAGAACAGATAAATTTGTCCGGTAAAAAGCGGTTTGTAATTATCATTTAAGCAAAGCAGTGCTAGCTTCCCACAAATTAACATCGCAATCATGGTTTTCAATTTTCACAAATGATGAACATCTTAAATAGAGTCACCTTGAGATCTTGCACATATGTACAACAACTCTATCTTATATATCATAATTGGAATTACACAAAACTCTTGACGACGGTTTCAAAATGGAACATGTACACCATATTTATCCAAGTATAGGTTTATCAAGTTAGGCCTTCAAAAAGAGATTACTGTGGGGTAGGATGAAAGATGGGGGCATATGTATGACCAGTGCAAGGTCGTAGTAGGGGTGAGGTAGGGGCTTAAATTAAAGGGATGCAAGATAAGTGTTGAATGCAGCTCTAATGGAGTGTTCCTCGCCGCCAGAGTAGTACTGGTCGTAGCTGAGCGAACGGAGGAAAGTGAACAATGCGTCAAGCCTAAGGTACGTTGCGTCTACCTTGTGCATCATGTCTAAGACAGCAGTTAAATCACTATCAAGAATCATTGCTGATGGGATGAGGGATTCTGATATTCTACCAGAAATGGTCGAGCATGTAGCTGCAATAGAGGTAGCCAAAGTATGGACAGACGTCACAAGCGGTGGCTGGACACTTTGTATGGAGCTTTCATTGGTGGTTGCTTGGGTTGCATATGACTGTGGTGTTCCATTTGAAGCGACCAGTTCAAGTGGAGGGCTCTCGACAATGGCACCAGAGGTATCATCTGATATTGTGATAATGGACGGGCTTCCACTTGGAGTGGCCATAATACCTGGGGAAAACAACCAACTTTGTTAGTATAAATTTAGCTTCTACTCGCAAGAACAGAAATATATATACATTGCAAAAAACATTGGCTCGTTGAAACCGAAATTAAATTACATCGACTAATCATATATCATATATTTTATTCATAATTCTCTGTATGCAACTATGGGAATGTCAGATATGCTCATTGAAGTTTTCAGCAGAGCTTACATAAAGATTATCACTAACAGATAAAGAGGCTTTGAAGTATCAACAGCAAAACATATAGACTGAACTCGATGAGATTGAGCCTAAATCAGAGGTCATTCATCGGTGGGTTTTCAAAGGGTAATGTAGATGATCAGTGTTGAATCCTAAATATATTTCAACATGTAACCACGTATTTGACATACAAATCAAAGCAAAGACTGGTTTTTCTACTAGTTGCATGCAGCAATTTGAGGCTGTGAATAACCAGACCTAGTGCTTCAGATTTTAACACATTCTATAGGAAGCTGTAGTTCCTTGCACTATGATGTGTACAGAATAGTAAAAGACAGATTTAGCCAAGAATCGCATAGTTAGCCTGCAGGCCTAAGCAGATTACAGTTTGTAAGAGATACAAGTTGGCATTAAATTATAAATATGGTAATTACGCCTTGACATTGATGGAAATAGAATTATAGTTACAGGAGCAGACTGAAATCAATGGACAAGTTGGGAGTATATTCAGAAAAACAGATCACAAGCATTGACTGAACACCAAACAAACTTATATTTATGCATACCTGGTATATTTCTGAGCCGTGGTGTAGAGGGAGAAGGTTGTTACAAGTTTCTGAGCCGTGATGTATAGGGAGAATGAAAACTTACAGATGCAAGGGCGTATTTATAGCCGGAGGAAAGATCTAAGCGAAGTTATTGCAAGGCGGTGGATGTATTTATGGAGTGTGGTGCACACGTAGCTGGGGAGACCGGCGGAACTATGCAGCAGCCAGATGGGAGTCGAGGATGGTCACTGGAACAGTATAATCTGGCGCTGATGTGATCGCGTGGAACAAAAATCAGGCAAATACAGTCCGTTTTGCATGCACACGGGTCTGTGCCAGTTATTACGGGGTCAATTCACGCACAGGCGCAACAGTGACTGCAATAAATATTTTAAATATCTAATGCCATGGCAGCGGAGGAATACAGGCAGCGGTGGCAGCGGAGGAATACAGGCAGCGGACGAAAATTTTACAGGGAGGGTGTTGCCGGAGTTTGACGCTTTCCAGCAACACCACCTTCAGAGTAAACGCCTACCGGCGTAATTAAATAATTGCTTTAGGGTATTATATATAGCTCTAGTTCTTCACAACTAATTGTATAGTGCATGTCTTATTGTAATGTAAATTTTTTCTCTAGCCTAGTTTTTGAAGGATTTTGTGTACTATCACAATACTTTCAACAAGTTACACACTTCCATTTTTTTCCATACATCAATTATAACACTTCTCTTGCAAGAACAATTATATGATTATATATAAAAACATAAAATACTAGTAAATAATTTATATAGAATGTACAAATCTGTGTATAGACTCCTCTTTACTCATTTGCTACAAGCAATGAGTCACACTGATACCTACTTACTCTCAATTTTTAGGCATTGTGCTAGTTAATATCAGTATTTTTTATTAATTACAATTTTTATAACATATTTATTTAACATAAAATTAGCAAAACTTTAAAGCTCATCAATTTATTTACCTAATTATATGATTTTGATCAAATCTAACCTTTTGATACATAACTTATTCCATACACCATTCATTATATATTAAACCAAGATATTATAGATTTAAAAATTTAATAACAAACGTACATTTTAAAAAAATTGTTTTATTCACATAGTGTAATTATCCATGGGATGCCTCCTCATGTTATGATAGTCTCTTGTGTTAAACATAATTATAAATTAATGGTATTTTAATGTGAATTTATGAATTCCTCCCCATATTACTTAATCAAATGCCTTGCTTTATCATTAATAAGTTTTTTTTAATAAAAATTTTAAGTAGCAAAAATCTAAAAATTAATGGTTCAACTTAGAAAATTAATTCTCTTTTGAAATGCCTAAAACCAAAAAACATTTAGTGGTCAATGTGTATATTGTACTAATAATAATAATAATAATAATAATGGTTTTTATAGTCCACGATGCCGGGCAGCTTGTTTTTGGGTCTACAAGCAGCTTATAGCATATGGGACTACCTTGTACTCACATGCGGGAGGCAACTAACTTTGCTACAAACAAGGCGTACATACCCTACCCCCTGTAGGATTTGAACTTATGACCTCTATTTCAAGAGCACATGTTCTTCACTAATGAATTGAAAATTTGAAAAAAAATAATGTTAAAATATATAATTTTCTTGAACATCCTATTATACTTTCATATTATCATTTATATACATCCAATTTTGTAGTGCTAGGAACTCAATGTCTATATACATTGGTTGTCAAATGATAAGACTTACCCTCATCAAACTTTGGTATTGGATCATTGTCAATATCCCTCCTCGACCCATGGGGGAGATTGTCGTAAAGGTTAGCTCAGAGGACCTTCTTTCTTATGGATCAAAGTTGGGTACGACGAGAATGAGAGAGCCTTACATCAATTATGCTACTAGATCATGTATCTCGAAGACGTACAAAAGACTTAGAGTATGTTTTTTTATAATTAAATTGATTGAAAACAATTTAACTAACAAAATTGAAATTTATGCCTTTGTGGCACATCTTTGGCCTTCAAAGCAGATGAAGGATGGATACATGTCTCAATGCACTCATCTTTCATGGTATACCTATTATTACAAAGCTATATTAGAATATATTGAAATGTTACATTTTTTACAAATAAACCTGAAAAATTATACCTCCACGTTGGGTCCCTAGATGATGACTCGTTGCAATTCATTTCTCCATCTCATGCTCATACACATCCTCATATTTTGTAAACATATAGCCAATACCAAAATGTTATGTTAATATATAAATAATATAGTTGAAAATATATGTGATTAACAAACATTATTTTCAAAATTGAACTATTTATGAAGGGTATGACCATACCACTTGAAGATTGTTAAGGTGGCTAATGGAAATGATAATACTCCTCTATATCATGAACTATTGCATCAAAAAAATTAGATGTACCACATTCAATTGCGTGATGAAATTCCCTTGCAAGTTCACATTTGAGAGAGATGCCCTACCCAATACACATGTTTAATACCAAAAACATAATAAACACATTATCAAATTACAAAAAAAATATTTTTCAAATATTAACTATGTATGTGTAAAAAAATGTATTATCATAAATTATGATGTGTGAAGGTTCTATTTATGATGTGTTTTATTGAAGGATTGAACACTAAGAAGGTATAATGTGCATTCCTCTTGTTCCTACACACATCATGTACCAATAAGGCGTATTGTCTATTGCAAACAACCCAAAAATAATAACTTAGCTTAGTTTTTTAGGTGCCAAAAAAATTGTAGAAAAAAATCTACTTTTCTCATTTTTAATTAACCTAAACGAATCCAACAAAAAGAAATATGAAACTGAAATTGAGAGTTAGAATTTGTGACGCCTCTTTTGAGTTTCCACTGACAAGAAGGTGTCATCGATTGAAAACTATCCACACTAATATGTACACATTTTAGGTATAATCTCAATAAGCCTCTACCTAAAGACCTATCAAAATATGATGCCACATCAAATGCTTGTTATTAGTTAATTAAAATTGATTAACAATGGATCGATCCTCATGGTTAATGTGATGTTTTCATTCATAAAATTATTCCATATCACTCACTTTTTTAGTTTTGTAAGATTATTTATATATACTTTAGTCACCATTTCCCACCCAAATGTTTTTTTATTATTGGTAAATAGTTTTTTGAAAGGGACTATACCCTTGTACAACAAGGCTCAGAAGCCAGATTTGAAAATTAAAACATAAGAAAAGAGATCAGAATCTAGATAGAACAATAAAGCCCAACTACATAAAACTATCTGCAAAGAGAAAAACCAACAACTAACAACACATCAACAAAGAAACACCTGATGTGCAGCAACCAAACAAAAATGGCACAACAACACCATTGTAAAAAAACAACCTGAAAACTGGCAAAAACCCAACTGAACAATAATAAAGAAAAGAATCATCAAGGCATAGACGTGTCCTTCTTAGAGATAAGTTTTTTTCTTTTTGTTGACCGTCACCCAGCCTGATGAAGCCTCCACAGTTGGAGGAAAAGATAAAGGAGGAGTATTTTCCTTGGTCGCATTTGTACCAGTTGGGATGGCCATGTTGTTATCCTGAAAGAAATCTTTATCATTTTCCTTGTTCTCACCAACTCCTTGTGTATTTTGCATGCTGCTCACAATTTGAGTTTTGGATAAAGGGGGTTTTAGGGCAAAAACGGATTCAGTTTTTGTATCTGAATTTGAGTCTAGATCCTTTTTTGCACTGGAAATCAGGTGTTCTGGGAGGGCATCTTTCCACTAGTTATGTTTCTCATGTTGACGTTTTTCCATCCTACAAATAGTAGAGGTGTATCCTAAGAAAAAACACCTTCTACACTGGAAAGGAAGACCTTCATAATCTAGAGGATGTGACCAAGTTCTATTTTGCACTCTAAGATCTATGGTTGCAGGAAGGTTTTTATCAGTATCAAGTTCCACTAAGATCCGGGCATAGGTAGTATGAGTGTAATTAGTGGTTTGAGTATCTATAAAGAGTGTAGTTCTGAAGGTGTTGCCAATGGATGTCAAATAGTCACGAATCCAGAATTGGAGGGGTAAATGGGGTAGCCTGATCCACATAGGTTTCCATGAGAATGATTTCATGATCAGGTTAAAGGAGGGGAACCAGGGTTTAATGACCAAATATTTAGATTGGTAGGTCCAAAGCTTGGAAGCAATGATGTTTTTGTCAGCTATTGAAGAGAAATTCACAATGAAAATACATTTATCACACGGGTACAAGTTTATCCTTCCAGTTAGAATTGGAGTCCAATGCTCAGAGATCCACACGTGAAGAATAGGAAGGCTGGGCCAAAGTCCCCCTAATCTACAAATCAATGCATGTTCTTTGTAGTAAATCTCAGATGAAATGACCTCTTTCCCAAATGTTAAGACACTTAATCCTATAATATTTTTATAAAAGGAAACATCAATGACTATATATATATAGAATTTATGAAATTCCACCTCACGTTATTATTGCCACCTTGTGATTTTTTTAAAAGAATTGGTTTCATTTTACAGATAAAAATCTTAAATACGTTAAAATGGTTACCAAATTTATCCCATACACTCAAATGTTGGGGTCTCTCCTCAAAAGGTCCTTCAATTTTTGAAAAAATAAATAAAATGGTTCTATTTACACCCCTACTAGATTATATTGTGTTCAATGAAAGGTTTTGCAAAAGCTATTGAAATGGGGTAAGACCCCAAAGCTTTTTTCAAAGTCCCTCATTGGACCATATGATAAGAAATGAGCAAGGAATACTATTTGCATGTATTAAAACTTGAAATAAACAAGAAATCTAACAAATAACATTAACCTCTATTCTTGAAAGCTTGCCAAAATATGCCTACTAAAGACTTAAGCAACCAGTTTTGTTTTTTACTCCATGAGGGTGAATGAATCTTACTAAATGACTACATGGCCAAGTTTAGCTATTCCATTACTAACCTAACATGGGTGCAAGATGCAGCTATTTAAATTTGCAAGTTTGAATGGGTAGGCTTAGCCTTGTATTTATATTTTTTCACTTGGGAGAGTTTGGAATTTGGGTGCATGTGGGACTAAATCTCAAAAAGCACTTTTAGATTAGATTAGGATAAACATGCTTTAGGCTTAGATAAGCTTGGTTTAGGCTAGTTAAACTTGATTAGTAAGTGATTAGAGACTCATTGAGAGTTGGGAGGGGTATGGATAACCAATTGTGATTGATAGATAGCCTACGAAGCCAATAGAAGTGGTCTAGAGAGAACTAGGGAGGTTTTGAATGGTCGGAAGGAGGAATGTTTAGCGAATAAGAGAGATATTAGCCAAACAAGTTGATTATAGGAGGAATACGACTGAGAAGGTGTCGTGAATGGGCATCCGAGAGTAGAGTGAAGAAGGGGATTTAACGAAGTGTCGTCAATCGGTTGAATGGGAGGAAATGCTAAGGGTAATCATATTTTAGGTGTCTACATTTTCCCCTCTTTGGGGTGACGTAATTGACGTCACTTAAAAGAAAGTAGACAAGCATAAACAAGTATAAATTTTGAAGGGATAGAAGAAAAATGAGTAGAATGGAGGATTTCCCCTCGATTGACGATCGAAAATATGGCAAGAAGAGATCAAGAGAAAGAATAGTGTGAAGAAGAAAGGGGATATAGAAGAAAAAAGGGATATGAGGAAGAGGGAATGAGCTAACATCCATCCAATGCCTTTTAAACAACTTTATTTTTCATCATATTTCTAATGATCTTCATCATCGGTCCTTATTAAAAAGAATGAACAAAAGTGTAGTATGACATGAAAATCCATATACGAACAAATGTCCATTGCTAAAAACACCAACTCCTTGCAACATACAAAATGCAATGCACTATGAGAAATTAAAAGATGCATAACTCCATGCAACATACATAATGCAATGCAATACGAGAAAGTAAACAAGACAAACCTAATAGAGAAATTAGTACCGTGTTTTTGTTATCCATCTTCAGATCCGACCTGTGTGAATTAACGACAAGGGTTAATGAAGACGCCACAAACAAGGATGCATACGAGGAGGAAAATTGAGGACACTTTGGTCCGATGATAAAGCAATGTGCACTACAAAACAATACCAAGAAACTCGTTGTGCCCCAAAGTACAGACGAAGTAAGAAGCCTAGATTTTGTTGATGGAGGTAGATTAAGATGATCTGCAAGTCATTTATGATGAGAATAAGCAAAAACCAAAGAACGATGTTTTGTAGGATGATTTATATTGTTTAGAAGTTTTTTGAAACATATTTGAATGTTTTTTTATTTTTCTAACATATTTGAATGTTTTTGTTAATTTTGAAAGTTTTCTGAAACTATGTACAAGAAGACGAGGAAGCGTGGATGTCCCTAGAGATAGATGATATGTATAAGGGCATAAGGCCACATGTGTATGAGAAAGGTGAAGATGCAAAAATGTCCCAATGATTAGGTGGGAGTATTTAAAGGCAAACTCTTCACGGGTAGAAGCGAGACCTAAGGCCATTATGGATAGGTTCTACATGATGATGAACGTAAACAAATAAAGTGCTGGGAAGAAGCAAGGATTCCCCCAACGTAAGTTGGCCTAAAAGCACATGATAGAAAGGAAGGAGAGATTGTTTTTGTGAAAGGGGACAAGGGTGTATGAAAACATGACAAAAAAGTAATCTTATATATATGGATGTTCTGAACGAAGTAGAAGAATGATGTGAATGATATGAATGTAACCTAGAAGCCTCGCGATGAAGAATTGATTTTCCAAAGGCACAAATCATGAGACGAGATAAGGACTAAAGCAAGAGTTTGAACAAGGTCTAAAATAAAGACACTTGGTAAGATACTAATCCTGCCTGCTCATAGAGATCCAGTGTGTGCACATGGAATTTATTACCTCTTGAAGGGAAGATTTAATAGACATCAAGTGAATACACCCTAGCCAATGTGTACGAATGATTTATTTTGAAAGGCGATTTGGTGAATGGATGGTGGAAGGATAGTTGTACATTGCTCTGCTACCAGCCAAGCGTCCATAGCCTTGATGGAGATGTATTTGATTATATTCGAAACATTTCTCTACTACCAGTCAAGTCATCCATAGCCCCAATAGAGATTATTGGAAATACCCCAAGAGAGAGTATTATATAAATTTACTTTTACTTATGTAGCTTTTAGCTTTTAATTGATTGATTTTGTTTCCTTTTTTTCTTTCTGAAAAACCTATTTCATCTCTCTTGTTTGAAAAAGGGTTAAGAACCACTGATGGCTTGATGGAAGGATATGGAAGTGATTGTGATGATGACATTGGCTAGTGTCAAAAAATATGTCCAAAAGTTCTTCGCAACAAATTTATTATATGTTGATTGTGATAGGATCTCTAAGAGGTCAGCCGTTCTTTAATTTACCAAGGTGATGAAAAACCAAGGTCAAACGGATACCATAGAGATAAATGTCATAAAATGCACGCAAAAAGGCTAACCACAATATCACCAAAGGGATGAAAATGGTAGGAAGACTTGTAGAAGAATAACAAGGAAGAGAAGAAAGGAAACACCCATGTGTATGTAATACCTTATTGTAATGTTTGATCTTTGTACCTTTGATTTTTGTTGTGTTTTCTCAATGTTTTTTTTTTGTATTTTTTACATTGTTTTTTTATTTTTAGATTTTTGATAGTTTTTGGAAAGGGTGGGACCAACAAAGTCACTCTGTGTGATAAGATCTAACAATAATGTCCACGAATTCCTTGATAAGGGAGACTAGGCGTGTTTTCTTATCAAGCGTAATATTATCTCCAATCTTGATGATTGAGGTGATCTCATACTCAACAAATGACTGTGATTTATCTTGAAGTGAGGATTTATTATGTGGGAGCTTGAGTTCCTGATCCAGAGGTTTTTGCACTTTTTCGCCATACTTGATGGTTATGTTGATGTGTGTTATTGAATTGCACTTGATTTTTAACCCTAAGATCATGTGAGTTGCTAGGAGCTTTAGAGCTCTTAGAATTTTTTACCTGAGTTTGATTAAGAAACTATTTGGATTTCTTATAAGATGATGTGTGACTTTTATGATCTTGAGAAGGAGAAGAAAGTCAACGTGGAAATTTAGAACTGATGTGAGAAATGACCTTGGGCTTTCCACAACAATTGATAGAAGAAATATGTGATGGATGAAAAGGATATGGTCCAAGAATTGAAGATGATGGGTTAAAAGGAGGCGAGCCACTGATAGAAGGAAACAAAGGGCTGCTAGAATATGGCCCTAAGACGGAAGAAGTTGGGCTACAAGGACATGGCCCAAGAATAGAAGAATATGATGAAGGGCTACTAGGGCGTTGCCCAAGTATAGATGAGGAGGGACTACCTGGAGGGCGTCCCATAGATAGAAGAGGATGAAGGGCTACTAGGACGTGGCCCAAGAATAGAAGGTAATGGGCTACCAAGAGGTGAACCCATAAGTAGAAAATGGAGGACTACCCGGGGGTGGCCCAAGTATAGAAGAAGACGATGGGCTACTTCGTGGTGACCCAAAATTAGAAAATGGATGGCTACCTAGGGGTGGCTCCAAGATAGAAGAAGATAATGGGTTACTTAGCGGTGACCTGAGACAAGATTTTGATTGAGGAATGATGATAGATAAGGAATGACTTTGCAATGAGAAGATAGGCCACAAATGAATGATAGACCCTGACATATCATCATGCTCAGAAGAAGGTGAAGATGGAATAGAAGAAGAATCAAGCTCCATGACCTTAGGATCTTCCCCTATGTTCTGATAAAAGGAATCAACTTATTTTCCCAAATACGTGAGCGTATCAAGTTCTAGAAAGGGAATCCTTGTTTGCAATCCTCTAAAGGGATATCATCGTGTACTATGATTGTTCCTTCATTAGGAGAGAAATCAATTAGTAGAGGTTGTTGTTCTTTGGCCATAAAAGGTTGAATAGAAGAAACAGGTATGATTGAGGATTACAAATAAACAAGGCCTAAATGTTAAAGGGAAAGGTTTATAAATGTAAGCCACGTAACCACACCAATTGGACACGTCTGTTAAGCTTCATGGAGAAGAGATATATTAATGTTAAAGTTGTATTGAAATGACAAAAACAAAGTAAGCGAAAACCGTCAAGATTTGGAGAAATGTTCAAATTTAAACCAAGTCAAGGTATACTGAGGATGTGGTAAAATGAGCACAGCGTAACACCACAATGCGGATACTTAGATCACATTTATGAAAAATGACATAAGTATATTAATTGTGTCGAAACAATGCGAACAAGGTAACACGTCAAAGGGAGATCAATTGATGAATCAATCCTAACTATGATGATGATCTTGAAATCAAGATCAAGTGGCCATCAAATATATAAGGACGCATCCACACACTTTAGACATTTAACAACTCAGACAAAAACACAGATGAGTGTAAATGGACAAAAAAGTGGTGAACACTATCTATGAAAACACTCCCGAAAGATGTCTTCTCTTGCCCTAAATGAGAAATAAGAATGCAAATGTGTAGATCAAAATATGGAAATAAACTAAGTGTTACTTGGGTAGAGTTTCACCTCATCTGAAGGCAAGAAAGAAACCAAGATAAGTAACACTTTGTAAACTCCGCGATGAAATACACTTAGATCTAACTCAAATGGATTCATTAACGTGTTCAAAAAACAAGGCTTTAAATCCAAACAAGTTATCACTTTGTGATGGCTAAGATGCGATAATGGACTAGTAAAGTGGGCTCCAAGATAGGATGGCCTCCTTAATAAGTTCTCTCAACTAGGTGTCACAAAGCTGTCTTAAACGAGCTCGATTTACCCAAAAATTCGCAATCACTAATTTGGGAGTATCTTGGCTTTACTTTACCCCCTTCAAGCACAGTGGGAAATAAATGTGTCCATGTGTACTCTCACTGGGTTTTCCATACGAACAACCCGTAGCGCTAACTCAAAAGAAAAAACTAGTCAAGTGGGTAAGCGGAGCACTTCCTATTTCATCCAGGAGGTTACACATCGATGGATTACTTTAGGGTTCCTAGGTACCCACCCCCCATTTGTTGTAGCTTAATGCATTATGCCAAAGGGGTTTACGATTCAATTAAGCAGATAGGGACGTACCCTTATCCGAAACCTATAATACAACGTGATGAAAGTGGTGTGTATTTTATCTTGCTTATCTTAAATGTGGGTTTAAGTAACACACCATTTGGCAACCTACATAAAACATGTGTATTATAAGTTTTGTGTTTTGTCTTCGTTCTTCCTTTCTTGACAAGTCAAGTTTGGTCCCTACATCCCAAGGTTAGTAATTTTCTAAAACATCATATAAAGGAGATAAGATGTTGTTTTTGGATTTCCTAGATTGTCCTAAGACGCAAGGAAAGAGTATACGAAACAAGGTATCTCACTCAAATTTGTAATAAATGGAAAATTCCTAAGTAAAATGTGAAAATAAGTTCTTTTTAACCAACTTTTTAAAAGATAATCAAAACTATTTTTACAAGTATGAAGAAAGTGGTGAAACGTTTCTGATTCCCAATATCACCTAGAAAGGCACGAGGGAAGAGCATACACGTTTCAAATTTTCACGAATAAAGAAGCAAACATTTTTAAACAAGTTAGTATAAAAATAACTTAATGCAAAGGAAACCTGTAAACCACTTTTAGAACCCTGCAAGAGTAAGAAAACCAAGAAAATCAAAAAATTATAGAAATCCAATTTTTGCACTTTTAAAACAGTTTTTAGTAATTTACATTTTTAGAGGTCTCTGGGGAATTTTGGGAGTTTTGTGATAGAATTTAGTATACCAAGATATATAACTTTTAGAGGTTTCCATCCAAAGTATGCTTTTTTATCTTTCTGACGCCTGTTCAAAACTCTGAAAACGGGTTAACGAGTCAAAAGATATGGTCAAAACAACGAGCACTAAAAATAAAATGGATGAATCCAGACTACACAGAGCACCACAACACCCCAGGATGACCAGTATGTGCCTTAGCCAA